>PJEM01013914.1:0-26927 GCA_004023845.1 Helogale parvula
AAAACTACAACTAGCCACGTGCCAAGCGGCGGAAATCTCCTCTGCTAAATCTTGTTAATACTACCACAAACTGTCCTGGTTGTGGTCCCTCCCAGGTATCCGGCACTGTGGGGGGCGGGGGGGGGGGAAGCAGGGGTCCTTCATATCCAGTATTTCACTTAATCCTCATGACCACCCTATAATGTTAAGCTCACTTATCCCCGTTGTATAGGCAAGTAAACTGAGACTCTGAAAACCAGTGAAAAGTCAAGAGTTACTTCTCTTACGATACCTTCTTCTAGTACCTTCTCACAGGACCCCCACCCACCCACCCACAACACACACAACATGCATCCATCACAGCTAAAGAGCCTCCTGGCCTCCAAGGGGCTCCACACTAATGGCTTCTCTTGAGGCAAAATTCTCTGATACCGGGAGGTGAGATCGGCATCACTATGGCAACTGGTGGACCAAGGCCTGTCAGGAACATGGGGATCCAAGGGGCTCATGGAGGAGCACCCCAAGCCTGGGCCCTCTTCCGGCAAAGATTCTCCATTCTGGACCCAGGAACTGCAGAGAGGCCCCCAGGCCCAGCCCAGGGCCCCACTGGCTCCCCAACTCCAACCAGGTATCAGGACCCCGCCCAGTGCAGATGGGACAGGACCCTGGCCCCAGGCCCTTAGCACCCTCACTGACTCAGATCTCAGTAAGACTGGATGGCCGGGGTGATGGTAAGGCTTTGGCCCAGCTCTGCCACGGACTGGCCGTAAACACTTGGCCGTAAACACTTGGCCGTGCCGTCCGTCACCGCGGCATCCGGCACATGGGCTCCAAAACTGGCTCTGCTGCCTGTCAGCCGAGCAGCCTCGGAGCCTCCGTTTTCTCATCAGTAAAATGGAAATCAAGACAGCCCCTACTTCGTGGAGTCGTCCTAAGAACGAAATGCCTACAACAGTAGAGACAAGGGGCGCCTCCCATACATCCTTGGATTCCCAGCATGACAGCACCTGTCCTACGTCACGTACAAGTGCCCGTCTGATGCCCTGAGAACCCCGCAGGGCAGGGGACCTGCTGTCTGGTTCAGTTGAGGGCCTAGAACAGCGCCTGGCATACAGAAGGCACTCAGTCAACACTTCTCAGATAGGCGGATGGCTGATGGAAAAGAAGGCAGGAGGGGACCCTTGTCTGGGCTGCCGGGGCCCTGGAGAGGTTGGATACGCAGCGTGCGAAGCTGGGGCGTCCCAGGCTGGGCAGAATGCTTGGCCCGGCTGATGACTGCATCCCCAGGCTGGGCGAACAGGTCCCACCGGAGACTACAGGAGGGTCCTTGTCCTTGGCAGGTGAGATTCCAACCCCTGCCAGCGTCTCTCCACGCCCTTGCCCCAGCAAGTAACACATAGTAAGTGCTCAGCAAACACAGGTTCAAGGTAAGCTCACCCTGCTCTCTCCCTCCCAGGTGACCTGTCCGGAGTACATGTGCTTCCTCTTCCTGCTCCTCCCTCTTCTCCGTGAGCCACACAAACCCTTGCGGCTGTCCCGAGGAGCTGACAGCTGGCATCAGGTTTCCCCTATGGCTCCAAGTACTGTGACTTACGTTCGTGGTTTCTAGACCCCTCAGCACTACAGAAAGACACTCTCCCCTTTTTCTGGGCCTCAGTTTCTTCCTTCTTCTGGGACGGGCACACTTGCCCAGCCTACTTGCGTGGAGCACCATGCAGAATCAGCAAGAACACAGATGTCAAGGGGCTCTGCCAGTCAGAACTGCTGGATCAAGGAGGTATCCGTATCCTTAGCTCCTCACAGGGAAGGTTCCACCTCGTGAAGGAGCCGGTACCATCCTCAGAGGACGCCAGCATCAGCAAGCCAGGAGCCAGATGGGCCTCTGAGGACCATGAAAAGGCTGCCCCTCACCAAGTGTGCCTGGCATACCAGGCCCTGGCAGCCCATTTTCCTCTTCGGGGCTGCACACGCACAATTCAACTCATAAATAAAAATCTGATTATCACAGGCTTTTCCAATGCCAATGTGACTGAGTTTTAATCTTTCATAAAGAAAAACTCATAAAATATTCAAGCGAAGCCTGCATGTCTCAGGAGACAAGCAGGGGCTCTCAGCAGCCCCCGGTCACAGACATGCCAACGGGGGCCCCAGGACCTCTGCCATCACCCATTGGAGAGTATCTTGCCCACGCGGCTGGTGTCCAACGGAGTCATTAGCAGTGAGCGAGTGAGCCCGGGCTCTTCCAGCTTCGGCGAACTCTCCTTGGATGCTCTCCACACTCCTGGCTCTTTCTACTCTACGAGATCGGGGATGCCCTGGGCTCCTTTTCAGACTGTGCCATGCTGAGAACAGGCTGAATGGGACAAAACAGGACTGTCAAATCCCTAAGGTGCACAAGGAGAGAAACAGGGAAGGGATGCGCCCCTTCTAATCACCAATTCAGGCTCACCAGGAGGAGGCCAGTAAAAACAGGAACTTCCTCATGTAAGCTGGCCTCAGGAATCTTTCCTTCCAGGATTCATTCACTCAAAAATCATCTGCTGGGATCTTACTATGTGCCAGACACTGTGACAAGGACGAAGCCCAGCTCATGATGGATACAGACAAAACCCCTGGCCCTCCTGCATGGGGTAAGGGTCGATTCCAGAGCTGGGCCAGGGACCCTGCAAGAGGAACCTGGAGTTTCTCGCAGAGCCTAAGAAAGTGCGCAAAGCATGATGGGGACCTGTCAAAAGGACAGAGGACCCTGCACGAAGGGGCTGTCACTGGCCAACTCTGGAATAATGTGAACGACAGAATGATAGTGACGGATTAGAGCCCATAAAATAAGTAGCCAGGGGTCTGAACGGATGTAAATACGTAAGTGAATAAATGAGCAAATGGGAGAGAAGGAGGTGTGCCTGCAGTACAGTACAGACTGCGAATTAATAAACGCAGAAGGGACGATGCAAATAGGAAATCAGTATCCGGCAAACACCACAGGAGTAAGTGTTGCAGGCAAGGACTATCCGTGGAGGCTAAAATTAGTATGAGGAGCAGCAAGAGATCTGCGCCGTGGCAAAGGGCAAAATCCTTATTCGTGCAAAGAGTAAGAGAGTAGAAACCGGACAGGTACCACCTTCCCCAAGTTGTTCAAAATGAACATCCCCAGTGAGAAAAGTCCGGCAACACCCGGCAGCCCCTGCTGAGATGCTCTGGGGAAAACATCATCTCTAGGGTCCTCCTGCCAGAAATGGATAGCCTGAAGCGGCGATCCGGCAACCGTCTGACAAACCCCACGGGGCAGTCTAGAAAATAACTAGTCAGGACTCCTTAGAGGGGTCAAGGGCATGGAGTTCAAACAGGGATCAAGGATCCATCCCAGATGAGCAGAGAATAAGGAGACAAGATAACTAAATGCAACGTGGGATCCTCTGAATGGGACCCTGGGCCAGAAAGAGGCCATTAGCGGAACCAGTGGTGAAATCTGAGTAAGGTCTGCAGAATAGTTCATACTATTGCACTGCTATTAATTACCTGTATTCATATCAATTTCCTAGTATCATTTGGTCATGATACAACGGCTATATAAGGTGTCAACACTTGAAAAAGCTGGGTGGCATCCAACTTCGGCTCCGGTCATGATCTAATAGTCCACGGGTTCGAGACCCGCGTTGGACTCTGCTGACATCTCAGAGCCTGGAGTCTGCTTCAGATCCTGTGTCTCCCTCTCCCTCTGCCCCTCCCCAGCTCACTCTCTGTCTCTTTCTCTCAAAATATAATAAAGACATAAAAAAAAATTAAGAAAAAAAGAAAAAGCTGGTTGAAAGGTAGATGGGAACTCTATATTATTTTTGCAAATTTTTATGTCTGAAATTCTATCCATACAAAAAGTGGAAGAAGAACTTTTTAAACCCTGCCTTCATGAAGTTTACATTCTTGTGGGAGGGGGATGATAGGAAGTATAATTTTTTTAAAAAAGTAAAATATTTACTATTAGATGGTAAAATAGCATGGAAAAAACAATAAAAGGAGGGATGGGATGGCAAAGGGTGGAATGTTTTCTTTAAGTTTATTTATTTTGAGGAGGGAGGGAGAGGGAGTGGCAGAGAGAGGGGGAGACAGAGAATCCCCAGCAGGCTCTGCACTGTTAGTGTGGAGCCTGACATGGGGCTCAATCCCATAAGTCATGAGATCATGACCTGAGCTAAACCAAGAGTTGGATGCTTAACCAACTGCTGAGCCACCCAGGCACCCCACAAAGGGTGTAATTTTAAACAGTATGGTCAGAGAAGACTTGCTGTGGAGGACATATCCAAGTGAGGGAATGAGAGAAGAGAACAACTGGGGAATGGATTCTGTGCAGAGGAACAGTCAGTGCAAAGGCCCTGAGGTCACAGTCCCTGGTGTGGCACAGGAAAATCAAGGCCAGAGTAAATGGAGGCAATCTCTCAGCTCCGTCCCTACTTCCACAAGAGCCAGCTACCTATTTCTAACCCCTCCATGCCCCCAGTTGCTCTTGAATGAGCTGCCAGATGGGCTACCTGAAGGTAAGACACAGCCACATCTTTGACAAGATTAAGTCCTAAAGCTGCACATAAACCTGAAATCTTAACAGTTTAAACTACCAGTCAACTACACCTTTGGAAGGCACCATGCTGGAGAGCCTGTCCTCCCACTTTTCTAGAATCCCAACTGCCAGTCGTCCTCCAGAGCCGGAACAGAGCAGTGCTTCTCTGGTGGAGCACCAGATGAAGATGCTGGCTTGCATCACGGGACCGTGTCGCACAAAAGACACACCCCCTTGCATCATGACAATCACAGTCGGCCAGGCAAGGTGCTCTCATTGTGAGCAACCAGAGAACAGCACTTTTCACTTCCCGGTCATCATCCCCTACACCCCTCGGGGCTCCTGCCACCTGCACAATTCACATTCTCCGCAGTTAAATGCACATCTGGTGAGATACTGTTGATTCTCCTTCCTAAATCATGTCCCTGCTTCCAAACCTCCCCGTGGGACGGTTTCCAGGCTAGACCGGTGCACTTTACATCCACAACTAAACAACCGTGGGCACGTCCGAATGGCGAGGGAACTGCAAATTGAATTCACAGTTAGGCTTCTCGTCTATAAATTTTCTTCTGGGACCTGCTACCTCCTACCTGCAGCTGAGTTCCTCACTGGGACCACGAAGGAACAAACAGCAAGGAGCGCGAGTGGAAGGACGCAGAACCCACCGGGCCTGGCTCCACTGTCGGCCTGCTTCGCTTTCCGGGCCTGGCTCGTGGCTGTGATTTTTTATTGCAGCCATATAACACGGTCATATTTTCTGCTAGTAAAATCGTCCCTGGGTCATACAATGGAATCAAATTGATCAATATTTCACGGCGCTCTTACAAAAAAAGCTTTCTGGCATCCCGGTGCCTCCCCCTAACACAATACACACACACACACACACACACGCGCGCGCGCGCGCGCACACACAGGCGCATGCACTGTGCAAAAGGACAACCATTGTCACTGGTGCAAAAGGACAATACCACCTCCTCATAAGGTTGCCATAAAGATAAATGTGATAAATACCAACTAAGTGCCTTCACTCACTCACTCAACAAACATTTAATAAGCATTTACTACGTCAGGCCCTTGCTGGGAGCTGAAGACACAGTGATCACAAGGAATACAGACTCTGTCCTGACCGTATCTGCTTCTGTGGTTAGCAAAATCCCCCACCTGGTTTTTAGGGTCCTCCACAAATCTGCCCGTCTGTCCACCTATCTACATCTCCCCCTCCAAGTTCCTCCATCCGGGTTCCTCCCCCTCACCCCTTCCATCCCGCCACTCCCCAAATACTCTCTGTTCAAGTAGACCACCTGCTATTTTCAGCCTTCCTCAAAAGATATTTTTAAGCATTGTGAAGTAGCATTTGCATATAAAACCTGTGCTAATTATAATCTTTCTACCTCTTTATTAGTGCCTGGGATAGCCCCTCCTTTCCCGAACTCTGCCTTTCTCAGTATTAAACGCACCACAAGGTCACACTCGTCCTCCAGCAGGTGTCCATGAACCCCACCAGTCCCGCTACCCTTTCCCCAGACCCACACCTTGGCCTCCTCAAAGCACAAAGGGGGCCCAGAGCCTGACTTCTCGGGAGTTCGCCTCGCCCTTCGCCTTGTCTCTCTGACAACAGTAGGTCAAGGGCAAGGACCACATTCACCATTTCAGAATGCTCGGCCCCCAGTTCAGCACAGGACAGCCAAGGCAGAAGCCCTGGGTGACACCCGGGTGGGGCTGCAAAGCATCCTCCAAAGCACCCCGCAGTGACACCATGGCAGGCGGCCAGCTCTTGGGGGGGGAAGGGGGGAACACAGGCTTCCTCAGCACCCAATTCCAGCACCTTGCACAGAGCCCGATGCATAAAATAATGGCTGGTTGGTGTTGAAACTGCTAATCTCTGGAAGTTTTGCTGAACAAGGCACAGGACTTCCTCTAAGGCCAACGGAGAGGAAATGAGTGATTATATGCTAACTCTGCTCTTAAAACACTGGGGAGACTTGTTCTTAGAAAGGCAGGAGTGTGCGCGGCAACAGGTCAGGGGCCACGAGAAGGTCACTCTCACCTGTCCCTGCTGCCTGTCGCCTGCGGGAACACACGCCCACCGCCACCTGCGTGTCCCGCTTGTCAAAACAAGAGGGAGAAATCTGAGTTTTGTACGGGGCAGCGGCCAGTGTTTCATCTCAGGTTGAGCCTCTGCTCACACGCTCCTTCCCCTCCTCAACCCAGCCCACCTTGTTTACACAAGTTTTGAACACAAAAGGTGTTTTCATAATTAGCATAGTGTTTATATTCCAAGAGAGGTGTTCGAAAGAATCAAAAATAGACTGATTCCTTACACACCTTAGAGCTCCTCCCCCTGCCGAAGATCTTGTTTACACCAGCATTTTCCTTTGCAAACCTTCTTTTGCAAAGGTCAGCTGCAGTTCACGAATTCTTAAACCAGCAGTTCCGAATGACTGGGATTTTGTAGTGCCCGTTTAGACACCTTCCCATGGGTCCTCTGCAGCGTGGTCTGAAGGGCAGAGAGGATGCGCTCCCCCAGGACTGCAAAGCGCTCGCCAGGGGGAACCCCGAGTAGGGTATATGATAGATCTTGAGGACCTGGCTACTGAGGGCTCCTGGAAGCCAGAGAGGTTCCTGGCACTTGGCAGGCTTCCAGGAGCCTAGAATAAACGTGGACTTTGGCTCAAGAAAATCCGACTTTGGGAATTCAGACACCACTGTGCTGAGGGCCGGCTTAACCAATTTGCGGGGAGGTGTTCTCGTGATGGAAAGCACCAGAGAAGCGACCACCTTAAAAGGCAGCTCTCCCCCAGGATGATATTTAAGCGTTTACATCTCTTCACCTTAGCCAGCAGGTCATTAAACAGAAGATGTGCTTGGAGAGGGAAAGAATGGCTGAGGAGGGGAGGGTGGGTAAACAAAATTAATCTCCCTGCTTTACGGAAGGACTTTCCAGAGCCTGGAGAGGTCCAGCGGCCGCTCGGGATCTGGAAGACAGAGTACGCTCCACTCACAGGGGTATCTGGTGCTCAACTCATGGTCTCCCTCCCTTCTGCCCCTCACCCTGCAGAGCACCCACAGGGCACTGCCTCAGCCACCTTTCAGAGATGAGGGGACCGAGCCTAACTTGTAGGATTAGGACAATCAGAGCCACAGCTGATTAATGACGGAGGCTGCCCTCGAACCCAGGCTGGCTTGGCTGAACGGGATCTGATCCGGCATAAGACAGTAACCCCAGTGTCCATGTGCCGAGGAGCATTCCTGCCCAGTCCCCTGCCTGCTCTCATCACAAACTAACACCTCCATACCTCCAGCGGCAAGGATGCCCCCCTCTCTTTTAAGTCCCTCACGTCTGGATACTGGTTAGAGCCAAAGAACCTGTCTGGTGTTTTCTTTCCCAAGACTGCAATGTCGCACCCTACAGAGTCTGGCCAGGGGGACGGGGCATTGCTTTAAAGACATCTGCAGGGGCGCCTAGGTGGCTCAGTCAGTTGAGTGTCAGACTTCAGCTCAGGTCATGATCTCATGGTTTGTGGGTTCGAGCCCTGCATCAGGCTCTGTGCTGACAACTCAGGGCCTGGAGTCTGCTTTCAATTCTGTGTCTCCCTCTCTCTCTGCTCCTCCCCTACTCATGATCTGTGTCTCTCTGTCTCAATAATAAACATTAAAAAAAAAATTTAAAGACATCTGCAGAAGAAAGCAGCCAGCCACAGGGGCTCTGAAGCACGTTGCTCTGAATTCCAACCTCAACTCCACCAGTTACCTGTGGGTAGATGGCTCTGACCCTGGGAGCCGCAGTATCCTCACCAGTAACCGCTGGGGATCCCATACCCAGCTTGCAGGGGGTTGTTGCGTGAGAAAGTACACGGCCGCTGAGTGAGATCACTCTGCTGACTCCTGTCTCTCCCCAGAGCTTGCACCTCCCCTCGGGCTCACCTGTCCTCACAGCCTCCCCCAAGAAACTGCCCAAATGAACTTGATGTCGAGGGAGGACGGAGACCAGGCGCATCTGCAGTAACAGCCACCCTTGATCGGAAGGGACTGGAAAAGTCTAGTCACTCTGGTCCCGAAGGGCTGTTCAAGACCCACTCCATCCCTTGACTGTACAAATGGGGAAACTGAGGCCCCAGGGCAGTGGGATCTGCTGCAGCACACACAGCAGGTGAGGGGGGGCACCAGACAGGGGCTCACACACCCCTCCTTCCCTCCTCCACTGCACCCCACTCCCAGAGGTGGGTGGGGATAAGGGGAAAACTCAAGGAAGGTGATGTCGCATCCCCAAACCCTCACTACGTTCCACTGGGTTTTTAATAGACTTTAACAATTTACTGACACCAGCGGAGCTTATGAAGGAGTTTAATTGAATTAATTAGGCAGTCACGACTTACTCCTGAGTTCCCCCTTTGGCTCCGGGGAGGCTGTGCCAGCCGCCTGCTTAACCCCTTGCGTCCTAGACAGGCTGTCACTCACTCTCGCTGGAGACAACTCACGGCGGACTTTGCCAGCATTGCTCAAGTAGCCCTCACCCTGGGCCTGCATGGACGCTGACACCGAGCCCGAGTCCACACTGGGTTCCTGTCTGCCCATGTGGCCAGAACATTCTGATGCGGGAGGGGGGGGGGTCCCCACAGGTGGGCAAGTGCTGCTTCCTCCTGCGGGCTCCCCAGGCAACGATGGCAGCCAGGGCGGGGGGTGCCCAGCGTGGAACCCCCATCCCCAGCCTGGCCAGCACAATGGCCGGCCCCCACCCCCATCTCCTTAGCCTCAACTTCCCTCACCACAGAGGAGAGGCTGGCTGATGGCACTCCGGGGGTGCCCCGAACACCAGCAGCCACAGCCAGCCCAGGGCCGCTCAGAACGCAGACTCCTGTGCACTGCCTCACCCCTAGATCAGGGTCTCGGGGGGCAAAGCCTGGGAGCTATACTATAACACCCCCCCGGGCGCTGCCTAGCACACGCCAAAGTAGAGGCACTCTGGATGATCATGGAGATTCTGGAAGAAAATGTCTGGGAAACGATCCAAAAGGGGAAAATCAATTCACAGCATGATTTAAAATAGAGGGAGAAACAGAAATAGCCCAAGATCCCCCAAACGGGGCACTGCTGGGTAAACCGGGATCCCACCACTTCACGGAACACCATACAGCCAAAACCACAGGGTTTACAAGAAAGTTGGGAAACACTAATCTTATGACATCGAGCTTTTTAAAATTTTCTTTAAGCGGGAGAGAATTGTATCTGTTGCACTTATTGGTTAAATGAAAAAAAACAGGGGGGCCTGGGTGGCTCAGTTGGTGAAGTGTCCAACTTTTGGCTCATGGTTTGTGAGTTCAACCCCACATCAGACTCTGTGCTGACAGCTCAGAGCCTGGAACTTGCTTCGGATTCTGTGCCTTCCTAGCTCTCTGCCCCTTCCCCACTCATACTCTGTCTCTCTGCTCTCAAAAATAAAGAAAAAATTAAAGCGTGCCCATGTGTGCGCACACACACACACACACACACACACACACACGGAACACCTGGGTGGCTCAGTCAGTTAAGCATCAGACTCTGGATATCACCTACCATCATGATCGATCTCACAGTTGGTGAGTTTGAGCCCCGAGTCTGTCCCTGCACTGACAGAGCCTACTTGGGACTCTTTCTCTCTCGGCCCCTCCCCTACTCGTGCTCACACTCTCTCTTGCCTTCAAAATAAATTAAGCACACACACACAACAATTAGAAGGAAAAGGGTCAAAATGTCAAAGGAATACGTATCTGGTAGCGATCTACAGGTGCTCTCCTTTCTTCCCAAGTACTTCGCTGTCTTTTCCAACCTTTTCTATAAAGCGCATTTGCTACCTTATATAATGAAGTAAAACAAACTGCTTTAGACAAAACAAAGACTCTGTGAGGAGACGCTGCTTGGAAGGCAGAAGGCTGCACACGGACTTGGAATTCCCTCGGCATCTGGGCTCATCCCTCACGCCAGACTCTCTCAATGGCTGGGACTGGAGTGGTCCTGCGCTCCGTAGGTGTGAAGGGAGGGACGACAGACTGACGGATGGAGAAGAGTAGTTTCCCACAAAACAGTCTATGAAACGGACTTTCCCCTGGCATGTAAGTGCATGAGGCATTTAAGTTAGAATGTAAAGGTGAGAGAGAAATCATCCCTGAAGAAGCCAGACCCGAGAGAAAGGAAAACTCATCTGCGCCCAGGAAGATGTCCTGTCCAGCCCCACACTCCCGCCTTCTCCTGCACGCCCCTGGCAGAGACACACCGTTAGGCCAGTAAGAGGTCACTGTTTCCAGAAACTTCTAAATCCCTGAAGCTGGCATCCGGGTGGCAAGTCCGCTCCAGCTGGCTCAGGCCAAGTGGACGGGGCAGGAATCGGTAATTACAGAGCGGAGAGCAGCGGCCAGGTGAGCAAACACCAGGTGCGGACCCGGAGCTGGTCGGGCAGGCCGCTCCCTGTTTAGAGGCCATGACGGGGACTCACCGCACACCCACCGCACAAAGCCGTCATGCCAGTGCCCCGCAGAAGGGACAACACGCACCAAGTGTGGAGGGGGGAGATCACGGGTGTGACTGACACTTAGTATGGCAGGGACAAGAGGGGGCATGGGCGGTCCTAAGTCACAGAGCAGCTGGCTGGGCCCTGAGTACCAGGAGGGTAGGGTATGGGATGAAAGCACCCCTCGACCAAGCACCAGGGCAGAAAAGGGACCAACAGCCCCACTGGTTCATTGGTTCGTTCGCCCAAACTCAGAACAGTCAGTGGGCAGTCAGTGGGGGACAAGGACACGGGATCATCCTCCTAAGCTACCTGAGTGTTCTCCCTCCTCACCTCGCACATCCCCACATCTGTCGTCAAGGTGGAATGGGATCCTGGTAAGGGGGGCAAGTAGCCTCTGGCGCCGGGCCTCCGAGCAAGAGCCGGCAAACTCTCCACCCCGAGCCACCGTGCCTCAGTTTCCCTTTCACATCACACGCTGCGTAACAGCACTATGCATGACACATCCAACATGCGCCTTTCCCAAACACGGCACCTCAAGGTCAGAGAGGAGAGTGTCTTTGCGCAACCACATGCAGCAGAGGAGCAGTGCTGTGCCTCAAACTCCAGGCTCAGGGACCCCCTTCCCAGCTCACAAGTGGCTCAGGCCCTTCAGGACTCACTGGCTTAAAGGACAAATGGCGATCGACCTAGGAACTCACTAGGCACCACCAAGTCCTACAGAAGTGGACCAGAATGGAGAACTAACACAGGGTAATGAGTTCCCTGGCCCTAGAGGGGTGCGAGCAGAGGCCAGACAGATGATCACTTGGCAAGAATGACACTTATGAGACTTTAGGACAAGGGGCACCTGGGTGACTCAGTCGGTTGAGTGACCCTTTATTTTGGTTCAGGTCATGACCCCAGGGTCATGGGAACGGAGCCCCATGTTGCTAAGCATGAAGCCTGCTTGAGATTCTCTCTCTCCCTCTGCCCCTCTCCCCTGCTCATGCTCTCACTTTAAAAAAAAAAAAAAAAAGGGAGAGACACTGAAGAACAAGGCCTGGGTTGGGGGTGTAGGGATGGACAGGAATGACTTTGACATTCCACCCTTAAATTGATCTACCTTACAATTCTTCCCCCGGGAAGGCAGGAACGTGTCGGGTAAGATACGGGGGATGAGTCTAAACACCCTGCCTCAGGGGCCCCCCAGGAGTGGCCGCACAGGGGCCTATTTGCCCAAGGCTGACCTCGCCGTCAGGCAGAGGAATCATGGTGCCCAAGCCCCACACACCTTTAAGGGCCCACAAAAATACTTTCATTTCTTTTAAATTCAGACTGAAGAAACTGAACTCTTAGGACAGAGAAAATGCTGGACATATAATATTCATCTTTATACCAATGCAGTCATAAAATATAATTCTGGGGTGCCTGGGTGGCTCAGCCAGTTGGGCGTCCAACTTTGGCTCAGGTCATGATTTCATGGTTCGTGAGTTCGAGCCCCACGTCAGGCTCTGTGCTGACAGCTAGCTCAGAGCCTGGAGCCTGTCTTCCGATTCTGTGTCTCCCTGTCTCTCTGACCCTCCTCTGCTCACACTGTCTCTCTCTCTCTCAAAAATAAATAAAACATAAAAAAATTTTTTTTGTATATAATTTTTAATATTTCTTATGGAAGAAAGAGCCCACAAAGGCAAAAGGGCCTAGGGCTCACCAAAGTCAGAATGTGGCCCTCCTGCCCCAATTAAAGAAACTGCCTTTATCTATTCAATATGCTGAGCTCCTATATAAGATTTCGTGTATGCAAAGGTTCTTGGCCCAGAAAGATTTCTGAAATCTCGCAGCAGGTGAAAATCATGCTCTTCACTCCAGAGTTTTAGGGTCTTGATGTAGGAACAGATGAAATGTGGTGTCGGTGAGTCAACTGAGCTTTTCCAAGCCAAAGGCTCCACTTCTTTGACACGTCTGCACCTCGCCCGCTCTCACGGCCAATCCTGGCAGGTCACTGGCGTAGTCACCCCCTCCTGGTAAAGAAATGTAGGGAGCCCCTTCGGTGGCTCAGCTGGCTGAGCGTCCGACTCTTGATTTCGGCTCAGGTCATGATCTCACCGTTCATGAGCCCTGAGTCCGGCTCTGCGCTGACAGCTCGGAGCCTGTTGCAATTCTCTTCCTCCCTCTCTGCCCCTCCGCCCCTTGCATGCACACACTTCCTCAAAATAAACACTTAAAAAAAAAAAAACAATGTATGCACACTGTGTGTTATCCTTTCTTTGCGTGCTATTTCCAATGGACGTCTTGAGACATGGAAAGTGCCAGATGGAAAATAATACCCCTGAGCTCTTTGAAAAGGGGTCCCACACGTCAGACCTGACCCCAAGCTCAAATGGTGAGCAGTCGAATCTAAAGGAGGGAAATCCTGAAAACTGGATAAACGTATTAAACAGTCACCTCAGGAGAAAGGAGAACCCTTTAAAGAAAGACATAGCCAAGGAAAAGTTCAGGGACAGACAGTCACCTAAGTGAGGCTTTCGACATGCAGCGTGTGTCACTCAGGGAGCCGGTTAGAACCTCGGGCTCCCGACCTCCCGCTCCCTCGGGTTGCGGAACCAGCACCTCTGCTGGCGCAGGTTGCACCTGACAGCCGGACCACCCTTGGAAAAGCACTCACCTACTAATGATGACATCTGGGGCTCGGGGGTGTCCCCAGATAGCTGGGCCTTGGTTTCTGGGTACCAGGGACTGGGTAAGGCGTCACCTGCCTTGTGTGGCAGCCTCAGAAGTAGAATGCGCACAGCGTGGTGGGCTCCCCTCTTGATGTGCAACACATCCTACCCCCACCTACCCCACACCCAATTCCTCTGCTCTCCCAGCCTCAGCCCCACCCCCACCGTGGCCCATCCCCATCGTTGGGGCTGACGAATTAGGGCCCCAGGGCTGAAAAACTGGGGCCTGGTATCTCCTCCAGTCTGCTCACTCTCAACAGGGTACAGTCTGGGGCCAGAGTCCACCCCAGTGGAGGGAGAAATGACCAGGAAGCCTCATCTGCCCGACATGGTAAGAGAACCACTGATGGCCATGAACCTGGGACGGCACAATGCCACTTGTCAAAGCACGGTCAAACAGCGGAAACGGACACTTTTGTTTCTACCTGTTCAGCCTCCCTTATTCCAATACAGAACTACCTAATCCTTCCCAGAACCCATAATCGAAGTGGTTTCCATGGGCTGTCCCCAGACCCCAACCCCAGGACCCACATCTGTCCGATCCAAAGAACACACCCTCTTGGCACCGTAACTGGCTCAGGGATGAGCCCGTGACCCACGCTGGGCCAATGGGAGCCTTTCTTGGGCCTTTTCGGTTGAAATCCTTACGACACAGGTACTCTCCTTCCACCGGGGTTTGAAATCAGCCTGAAGACGCTACTGCCATCGCTGCTACCGCCTGGGGTGGGCCGGCGTGCAGTGTAAGTTAACACTGGGGAAGAATTACTGAGAGATGGAGAGCAACGCACTTCTAACGCATCTGGGTCTGGCTGGGGACTCACAGCGGGCACACCAGTAAACGTCCCCTTGGGTTTACGCAAATTAGAGATGCGTCTCCATCACCTGCGGCCTTTGGGGTCTTGACTAAACTCGATGGTCTGTTGTATGAACTGGCAGACTTGGTTTAAAGGCAGAAAGAAGCCATGCTTTGCTGGGAACTCGCTGTACGACACTGGGCAAACCATACCACCTCTCTCCATTTCATCCCCAGCCCCACGGTTGTGGTAGAGAATTAAACCATATCCCAGTGACTACATGAAGCACTTAAAATGTTATTTAGTATCGGTAGGTGCTCAACAGAGGACAGGAAAAGAAAGTAGCAGCCTAGCAGAAAAAAGATTCCCCCCAGGCACCGCCACTTGCCAAGGAAAACACATTAGTCGTACAGGGCCCAGCCTGAGGCTAGGTTGGCAGAACGAAAGGGCCATCAGACACCCAAGTCAAATTAAGAACAGCTAGGAGAAGCCCTCTCTTGAGAGCCCTAAGCCCTGGCATGTTGCCAACCCTTTACAGCGCTCAAAGAGATTCCCCATTATCATCTACCCCCACGGCCCCTGCTATTAGGAAGAGACTCTCAAAAGCACAGTGGCACAGCCTTTACACAGGCCAATTTGCAGTATCGTTAAAATGCTGAATCTCTGGGGCCTGGGTGACTCAGTCGGTCGAGCATCCAACTTCAGCTCAGGTCATGATCTCGCAGTCTGTGAGTTCAAGCCCCACGTCGGGCTCTGAGCCTGGAGCCTGCTTCGGGTTCTGTGTCTCCCTCTCTCACTCTCTGCCCCTCCCATGCTTGCGCTTTGTCTCAGTCTCTCAAAAATGAATAAACATTAAAAAAATTGTTTTAATGCAGAATCTCTGACCCCCACAAAGCCTCTTCCAATATGCTACCTTCCAAAAGTCTCCTAGTAAATGCAAAATTATACGACATAACTGGTTTCTAGTCCTGACACAGCAAGAGGGACCAGATCTACCACCCACCTTAAGCAACCAAAAAACTGGACAAAACATACAAAACAATGATCTCTAAGCACTGGACAACAGGCAGCACAGGTTGGTGATCCCTATGAGAGGAAGAGCAATTTCTGGAGAGTTCTAGGCTGAAGAATTTCTAGGCTGCAGTGCAGGGATGGGACTGAGTTGAGGGGACTTCCCCAAGTTGAGGGGACAGTTTAGAAATGGGGAGGGCAAGGAAGCAGAGAGTCAGAGAAAACAGAGGTGCCCAGAGAGTGCACTCAGATTCTTCAGTTGCTTTTGTACAAATCAGCACATGCACACAAGGAAACCGCCTGAGGCCAGGCCAAGAACCACCAGAAAGAACCCAGCAGAACAAGTCTCAGGGCTCACACAGAGTTAAGAATAGTTCAGATTCCTAACACCCAAAGTGGGGAAATATAATAACTAATGGCATCGGGTTGAGTACTTGGAAAGGTACAGCCTCAAAAGCAGGGAAAAATTAGCCCTAGACCAGGGGTCGGTACACCTTAAAGGCCAGTCAGTATTTCAGGCTTTGCAGGTCTCACTGTGGAATGAAACCAGCCATAGGCAATACAAAAATGAATGAGCATAGCTGTGTGCCAATAAAATTTTATTTACAAAAACAGTTGGCAGGCCAGACTGGTTCCATGGATATAGTATGCCAAACCATGCTCTATTGTAAAGACTGCTCTGGCGGTCCTACACGGTGTAACTGCTGTGGCAGCCAGAAAAATGGCTCCCCGGCAAGGTCTCCACTTCCCAATCCCTAGCACCTGTGGATGTTCGGATACAGACAAATGGAATTAAGCTTGCTAATCAGATGACCCTGAGGTGGGGAGACTACCATGGGTTATGTGGATGAGCACAAGGGTCCTTCCAAGTAGAAGACAAACCAGAGAAAAGGCAGCATGAGAAGGACTGTGCCCCACACTGCTGGCTTTGAAGATGGAGAAATGGAGCCACAACCCAAGGAGCACAGGCAGCCTCTAGAAGCTAGAAAAAGAAACAGATCCCCCCTACCCTAGAATTCCAGATGGAACGCAGTCCTGCCAACATCTTCACTTTAACCCAGTGAACTCCAACTCGGACTTCCAATCTCCAGAACTATAAGGTCATAAATCTGCGTGGTTTTCAGCCACTAAGTGTGTGGTAGTTAGGCAGCAATCAGGAGACACACACAACAGCAATACGAGAATAAAGCACAAAAATATTTAAAGGGATACTAAAACATCCAGCACGGAGCAATGCAAAGTTCACAATGTCAGTCAAAAATCACTGGGCATGAAAGAAGCAAAAGAACTCATTAATGGGAAGAGACCCAGAAATGACCTAGAAGACAGACTCGAAGGACATTAATAGAGCTATCATACATGTACCCCATAAATTCCAGAAGGAAGGAAAAACATGAGCCACATGAAATTTTAAAAAAATTTTATATGTTTTTATTTTTATTTTAGAAAGTGAGAGGGACAGCATGAGCAGGGGAGGGCCAGAGGGAGAGGGAAACACAGACTCTGAAGACAGACTCCAGGCTCTGAGCTAGCTGTCAGCACAGAGACTGATGTGGGGCCTCGAACCCACGAACCGTGAGATCATGGCCTGAGCTGAAGTCAGACGCTTAACTGACTGAGCCACCCAGGCGCCCCAGAGACACAGGAGATTTAAAGATGACTCCAATCAAACTTCCAGACATGAAAAAACAACAATTCCTGTACGAAGAACAGATCAGATACTGAAGAAGAAAAGAGCTGATGGACTTGAAGACACAACAGAAACTGTAAACAATGAAACACAGAGGGAAAAAAGAGGGACAAAAATAAAAAGGGCATCATGAGCTGTGGGACAACATCAAAGGCCTAATACAGATGCAACTGTAGTCCAAAAAGAAGAGGAACAAGGGAGAGGAGAAAAAAGGGTATTTCAAGAAATAATGGCCCAGAGTTTTTAATCCGGTGCAAACTACAAACCCACAGACCCCAGACGCTCAATGAATCCCCAGCAGAACAAACACAGAGGAAACCATTCTAAGGCACATCACAATCAAATTGCTTAAAACCAGGGATAGAAAGAACATCTAAAAAGTGGTCAGGAAGTTTAAGAAGATATAACATACAGTGGAACAAAATAAGAATTACAGTCACCTCTTCACCAAAAACATTAAAGCATAAGACAGCAGGGGCACCTGGGTGGCTGAGTCAGTTTAGCATCTGACTCTAGATTTCGGCTCAGGTCATGATCTCACAGGTTTGTGAGTTCAAGCCCCACATCGGGCTCTGCGCTGATGGCATGGAGCCAGCTTGGGATTCTCCCTCTCCCTCTCTCTCTGCTTCCCCCCAGCTTGTTCTCTCTCTCTCTCTCTCTTTCTCTCTCTCTCTCCCTCTCTCTCTCTCCCCCTCAAAATAAATAAATTTAAAGAACATTTTTTAAAAAAAAGGAGGGGTGCCTGGGTGGCAGTTAAGTGTCTGATTTCAGCTCAGGTCATGATCTCATGATTCCTGAGTTTGAGCCCCGTGTCGGGCTCTGTGCTGACAGCTCGGAGCCTGGAGCCTGCTTCAGATTCTGTGTCTCCCACTCTCTCTGACCTTCCCCTGCTCACACACTCTCTCTCTCTCTTTAAAAAATAAACAAACATTAAAAAATAAAATAAATAAAATAAAACATAAAGACAGTGGAGCAACATCTTTTAAGTACTGAAAGGAAAAAAAAAACAAAAAACAAAAAACACCTGTCAACCCAGAATGTGACAGGGAGGAAAAATATCTGTAAAGAAGGATTTTATCACCAACAGACCAACACCACAAGAAGTGCTGGTTTTCGGATTATAAGGGCCAGAAAACTGGCAATATCCAAAACACCCATCAGAAAGGGGCTAGTGGGGCACCTGGGTGGCTCAGTCGGTTGAGCATCCAACTTCAGCTCAGGGCATGATCTCGCAGTTCATGGGTTCGAGCCCCACGTCGGGCTCTGTGCTGACAGCTAGCTCAGAGCCTGGAGCCTGTCTTCAGATTCTGTGTCTTCCTCTCTCTCTGACCCTCCCCTGCTCACACTGTCTCTCTCTGTCTCTCAAAAATAAATAAAACATTAAAAAATTTTTTTTCAGAAAGAGGCTAGTGACATAAACTAGGGCAGATCCTGACAAGAGAACTGGGAACACTGATAAAAATCGCAACAGATCTACTGGGGCTAACGAGAAATGACCCAATGACGTCCTACTAGGTGAGCAGAGGTGAGCTGCACGACACTATGAATGGTTCACATTTGTGTGAATAAAAAAAAAAGACCCACCATGAGATCCTCCACGGTCACCAGAGCTTACCTACCGGAAACGGGCTTAGGAGGGTGGGGGGCAATGAGAAGGGGCTCTTTCCATGACACCGCTGACTTCTGCAAGAGCATGTTCATCCGTGTGGTTTCAAGTTCAAATACAAAAAACAAAAGCGGTCCTCAGCTGGGATTCAAGGCAAGCCCAACAGACCGTCCACTTCTTGACTGGCTAAGTACTATTTATGATTCACTCGATTTGGGGAATGACGACAGCTAGTCCTTTCGATTCTTTCAAATATCCTCTTTTTCATTCTAGCCCCAATTCCCCACCTGGGTCCACGTCGTCACGAAGGTCTCCCTGAAGCCCACACGAGAACACGGACAAGGGTGCTCGCTGCAGCTTTATTCGGGGGCGGGGGAAGGTGAGGTCTGGTTACCCATCCCGGAGCGGCGGATGGGGAAAATCCACCCAGCAGCTCAAAGTAACGTGGTGGAGCTCAAACACTTAGAGCTGAGAGGCCCAAGTAGAAACAGAATGAGATCTGGACACGAGAGCACTGATGGCACACTTTGGAAACATGCACCCAGAACAGCAGCACACACTTTGCAAGAACACATATGAACAAAAAAGATGCGTGTTAAATACACAGAATACTGGAGAGAGCCGAGGAGCAGGGCCAGGAGAGTGGGTGGGGATAAAAAGAATTAACTATATTAAGCAGGGAAGGATTGTAATGAGCCAAAAATGATCACACGCCCTGAAATGAGTATATTAACTTAACGTCCTACACATAAAAGATAAGGAGCAGGTGACATTTGAGTGACCGCATGCCAGCTGCTTTACGTGTATTAACTCTCTCACAATGTTCTGTGAACGCCAATTTATAAAGAAGAAACTGAGACACAGAGAGGTTCAACAACCTGCCCGGGGTCACACGGGGAGGAAACAGTAGAGGCAAGACTAGAATGCAGAATGGCTGGCGCCTGAGCCTATGTTCTTCACCCCAACCAGAAAGCCTCTGCCTCAACCTACCCGACTTACGATGAGAAAACGGAAGCTCGGCTTTTTCTTAGAATCCAGGAAACCAGACTTAGAGTCTGCATCACACCTTATCAGATCCCTTTATGCGGATGGGAGGCGGCCCCCAAAAAGGCCACTGTGGGGGCCACCTGGAAGCCAAGAAAACGCAGGCCAGTTTCTCCCCACTGTGGCACACTTAGTCCCACTGCTTCAAGGCCAGCTAGGAAAGTGAAGAAATGAACCAAACAAAATTTATCTGGAGACTGTTAGGTAGGCACAAAAGACCTGAAAGGTCAGAGACCAAGGGAGGGGCAGGAGAGAAGACAAAAATCCGCGTCCGGGCCTGGGACACCCAGAGGGCCTGGGTGCAGCGCCACGCGGTGGCACGTCCAAGCTGCAAGGGCCCGCCGCTCAGCTGGACGGGGACTCCAGCCAGGGGACAAGGGACCTCGCCGCACTGGAGTGCGTCATGGCCCGGAAAAGCCCGTGAAGCCCTGGCACAGGCGCTGATGGATCCGCTAATGTCTCACTCAAGTTGTCAGCATTTTGTTAGAGCCAATTCAGTGGGTAATTAAGGAAAAAGTTGGGACCAGATGGGGAAGCAGATGCTCGCTCAGCCGCGAGTAGAGCTCCCTGCAAGCGTCTGGGAGGGCGCCGGGCTGGCCGGGTGGGGAGAGAAGGGCTGAAGCCACAGCCCCAATAGTGGGGGAGAGGGGAGGCCCATTTTAAAGATGAAGAAACTGAGGCCCGGAGAGGTCAGGAGCCTTGGGGCTGTGGAAGGAATGTCAGGCAACAATGAAAGGAAAACCAGAACACTGAAAAGAAGGGGTGATTCTGTCCTAAGGCAGAACTGCAGACAAGGCAGGACTCCCCCCAAGCAGAACAAAGGACCTCCAGGAATGGGGGAGAGGGTTCCAGCCTGGGCCCCGCCTCTACCTTGCTGCCTCCCCTCAGATGAGTCACTTTTCCTCTCTTGGGCTCAGTTTACCCATCTGTAAAATGGAGAAAAAGATCCCTGTACAGCCAACTCAAAGAAATGACGGAGTTTCCCCTGGGCACGGGTGTTGAAGACGGGAGTGAGGATGCCTGGGTTTGGTTTCTGGCTTCCTTACCCACCAAATGTGTGACTTGTTTCACTCAGCCCCAATTTCTCCATGTATAAAATAGGAGAAACAGCGCATGCCTCGCAGGTACGGTGTGAAACTTAAGGTTCGGTGCGAGGTCTGAGACAGGAAGGCTCAAAACAGTAGAAGGCACAGTGTAAATGCTCCAATGACACCCGCCACAACTGCTACCATGGAGCCAACAAATAAGGACCACGAGACACTGCCGCTGCCAGCCGGGAGAACACGGACACATCAGTGTTAAAGGAAAAGGGTATAAAACCGTGTGCGCTATGGTGACGGCTGTGTTACACAAAGGATAAGAGGCCACCCTGAAAAAAGACAAAGAGAGAACTGCCGATCGTGGTTACAACGCGATATAACGAGGGATTTACTTGCCTCTAATTCTCTGTATTTCAAAACTTTACTAGACGGAAAACCGCTTTTATAACAAAAAGGAGGGGTTCAACACATCGAGTTTTAGTTGGTCTTAAACACAATGAGTTTTAAATGCTGGGGCTTTGTCATGGGGCTCCTAATTTATAACACTTGCAGGACGCATGAAAACAAAGACCAAAGGCAGTGGTAAGCTAACCTGATGGTGAACTCCAGGACCGCCGAGGGGTGAGAGAGGGGAGGTCTACGTGGCAGACGGGGCAGGGACCCTCCCACGCCTTATCTGCTCTCTGTCCCCCCCCCCCCCCGCCGAGAGACTGACCACAGGAATATGAAAACAGGAGGCACTGTTTCTACAAAGCGCTAGACCAGGTGAACCATCGTGAAGATGATCAGAAGGGCTGCTGCCTCTTGGGGGAAGAGGTGGCAACCGACAAAGGACCCGAGGACATGCTGTGGGCGCTGGGAATGCTCCACGTAGCACCAGGGGAAGGAGTTCTGTGGGTATTTCCACTTCAGCTCGGACTGTCCGGGTTACCTGCCTAAGACTTCCTGCCACCGCTGTCATAATGTAATAACCACCCTCCCACCGAGTGGGGGAGCAGGGGGAGGCACAGGTAATAAGAGCAGCGTGTTGATGGCGGCTGAAACTGGACCATGGGACACGGTGGGCGCTCTAGAGCTCTGTTCATTCATTCCGCATGCTTCTGAAATTTTCTGTAATGTTTTTTATAAGCTTATTTTTATTTATTTTGAGAGAAAGAGAGAGAGAGCGTGCATGCAAGCAGGGGATGGGCAGAGAGAGGAAGAGGCAGAATCCCAAGCAGGCTCTGTGCTGTCAACGTAGAGCCTGACGTGGGGCTCGACCTCACAAACCACGAGATCACGACCTGAGCCGAAGTCAAGAATCGGACGTTTAACCGCCACCCAGGTGCCCCTGTCACGCTTTTTTTACGCAGGAGGAAAACAGTTGCGGTGGCTTATCAGAAGATTGAACACGCGCTTACTGTACGATCCGGTAGTTCCACTTCTTGGTATAGACCCAAAAGAAGGGAAAGCAGGTTCTCTAAGAGATGTCCGTACACTCCTGCGCACGGGAGCATTACTCGTGGTAACCCAAGTGTCCACCGACAGATGAGGCGATAAACAAACTGGCTTCTGTACGTGCAGTGGAATTTTGCAGCCCTGAGAAGGAAGGAGACTCTGACATGGGCTACAACACGGAAGAGCCCTGAGGCCACGATGCCGGTCACAGAGACAAACATTGTATGATTCCGCTTGTAGGAAGTACTTAGTCAACTTCAGAGACAGGAAGTAGAGTGGTGGTTGCCAGGGGCTGGGGGGGCGAGGAATGGAGAGTTCTTTAGGGAGAATTTCCATTTCACAAGATCAATTCTGTAGCACAGAGATGTATGTGTACTTAACACGACGGGGCCATCCTGACAAAAATGGCGACGACGATCCATTTTGTTACTGTATTTTAACACAATTAAAAAGTTAAAAAAAAAGGGGGGGGGGCTCCTGAAATCTAGAAGGGGATTTCACACACAAACCCACCCACCAAGGAATTTCTGCTGGATGTCAGGGAGGTGAGGATACGTGGAAGGGTGTCGCGAGGACCCATCCCGTGGCCGCCCTCCTCGAGGTTCTGACGCCCTCCTCGAGGTTCTGACGCAGAACGGTAAGAGGAAAATCAAATTCGTCACCCCTAGGGGTGCTGACAGGGCCAAGAGGGAATCCTAGACATCACAGGGGTGGCTTACCTTCTACTTTCCAACTCAACCTTGACCCCATCAGGCAAGAGTCCGGGCAGAACCACTAGGCACGTCACAGTGTGGCCTCACAATGATGGGACCCAGCCCGGAGCCTTCAACCTCCAGCCGCGGTGTCCCCCACCTGTCATGGACAGGGGACAACATCTGGTCCACCCCTTCCAACTCAAGACCTGCGGAAGCTGCCACTGGTATCACTGTAGGGTCTACACTGCACTAAGTCATACTGTCCTCATTGAGGAGGAGCAAACGAAGCCAGCGGGGGAGAGGGCAAATGCGACAAAACTGTGTAACAAAAAAAAAGGGAGAAAAGCATTCTACTCAAGACTCAAGGAAGGAGCGTGTAAAAGCTTTACTCCAGGAAGCTAAAATAAATTTTAGACAGACTCTCCTTTGCACCCCCAGCAAAATTAAAGAAAACAAGAACAGAGTAAAATGAAGGGTTAGCTCAAGGATAATCCAGAAGAGGATGGAAGGAATCAAATAATGGCACAGCGGAATGATAATGCGCATCAGGACCAGGAACAAGCAGGGCTGTCAGTACCGAAATCAGAGTTAAGGCGTGCAAAGATACACTTGAGAAGCACTTACAAACCTCCAAAGAGAGAAACAGAGGCTCAAATCATCAAAACGAGAGATAACGCAGAAAACAAACAGGGCTATATGGATATATATGGATAACTGCCATTCCAAGAAGAAAGGAGCCCGGTGGGACACAACGGAACTAAAATGTTCCTATTATGAAGAGCTAAATCCGTAGACAAAGTACATTCCTTGCACCTCTCAAACTAATGAAAAGACACCAAAACATGGATATTGCTTGGAATATCCCTTAAATTTCAAGGGTTGGAAAAGAATGCTACAGGCATTTAGGAAGGTTGAGGTGGGAGGGTGTGGGAGTCAACCATGAACATAAAATACCACGTGGCCTCTGAATTATCCATTATTCACGACATAAGGCTATAGAGCATCTACGGAGTACTAAGCGATAAAACACGTAACCCAAAATGCTCTATTCATGCAAGCTGCCATTCACATGAGAAGGAATCAAAAATACCTTCTCAGTTATGTAAGTACTTAGAAAAGAGAACACTATAATTAGATGAAAGAAGTTTAAAAAAAAACATTAGGTATTATAATAAATATAACTTGGGGTAAGCGCCATATTAAAACACACAGAGGCTCAGACTCTGAATTTTTAAATATAAAAAAAACTACAGGCTATGTGAAAGAAATACAGCTATTTTTCTAAAGGGCACAGAAAGGTTAAAAGAAAAAGTAAAATAAGAAGTTAAATGCACAATTATACCAGGTAAACTCCAACAATAGAGAGCAGAAAGTACTTGATAAAAATCACTGCAATTAAAGGTGAAATCAGGAAATGCTTTATAAAAATGAGGAAAAACTACAGCTTTGAAAGCAGAAAACATAGAACAGGTCAAGGAGGACCTATTTTTACAGATTAGGAGTACAACCCATAATAAAATGTGAGCAGGCAGGCATATATTTCTGTTAAGTAACCCAGCAATAAAATATATAAAGTAAAATCGAAAAAGCAAAGGTAACACCAAAAGAAACATTATACTATTGGAAGACATTAACAGATTCTCAAGTTCTTGAAATAACAAATGAAGAAGCAAAATTATTAGGGCTCTATAGGGAGTCTGAAAAATGTGATTACTGTCCATGATACACAAAACGGAGAAAGAGACGTATATGTAGCAAAGAGAAAGCCCCAAAATGGAAATGAAATATTTACACAAACTGATATTTTAAAAAAGGATTCCAAAACTTTCTATAAATTACCAAAAGCAAAACCATCGTTGGCAACAGTCTCTCACATTTAGCTGGAAACGAATAAACAGAAATACTAATATAAAAAAGGGAATCACAAAACTTGAATACTTTTAAATCACCTGAGTGGCTCAGTCAGTTGAGCCTCTGACTTCAGCTCAGGTCATAATCTCACAGTCTGTGAGTTCTAGCCCTGCATTGGGCTCTCTGCTGATAGCTCGGAGCCTGGAGCCTGCTTTAGATTCTGTGTCTCCCCCTCTCTCTGCCCCTCCCCTGCTCATGCTCTCTCTCTCTCTCTCAAAAAAAAAATAAATAAATAAATAAAATAAATATTTAAAAAAATTTTAAGAGAACATGAAAATTAAAACTATGAAATATTTAGAAAACAGTTACAATTCACAGTAGGTTTACAGGATAGACCAAAAGCGTACTCAGAGGAAAATTCATTGACTAAACATTTTTATTACTAACCAGAGAAAAATAAAGAGCTAAGAAGGACTCAATTTCTTAAAATATCTCAAGAAGGCAAAAGGATGGATTTAACATAAACATAACAATTCAGAAGTGTTTTAAATAGTGAGAAGTGACAAACTACTTCAAAGTTTTAAGAGTGGATATTAGCATTCAGCCAACTCATAAAGGGGGAAAATCAGATTAGAAAATATAACCAGAGGACACTTTTGTAAGCTGTATTCTTTCTATGCAAATATGGTTCAAATTCGTGATGAAATGGATAAGTTTTTAAGAAAATATAAATGACCAAAATTACTTTCAACCAGAGCCAGAGCCAAAAAAATTACTGAAGAAAGGATGACAAAAGAAAAGAATTATTTCCAAAAGCATAACAAGATAGAGAGTTATAAAGGCTAGTCCTTTTAAACTTTCAAAAGACAGATAATTCCCATGCAATATATATCTTTGCTGGCAGGCACTACAAATAAACATCTGGCATGCATGCTTAAACTCTCATTTCCTACATCTGTACAATACACTCAATTGTTTACACACAACAGGACCTCAGAATCCTTCTCAACACGGCCACCTCAGCAACTACCACCACCAGGTACACAATTTGCAGGGAATTTATCCGCCTTGCCCCAGATCACTGAAAATGTGGGAAGCTTCCCAACGTATAACCCACGGTACTAGCCTAATCCCCGTTTTAAAAATGACAAAAAGAGCACATTAAAAATAAAACCGCAAGACAATTTCACTAACAGAGATGGACACAAAATGCTGCTAAAGGGATCCGCAGTGTATTAAAATAATGGAACACCGTGAACAAAATGGGCTCCTTCCAGGAGGGTTGGTATTAGGAAATCTATTAATATAACTCATCACATCAGCAGATCAAAGTAAGAAAACCATATGGCCATCTGGGTATATAATGGAAGGTATTTGTTTAAGATTCATCATCCTTCTCCCCCCTCTTATTACTGAACAGTTTTACAGCAGGAAAGGGGATGAGTCACACTCCATTGCAAAAGAAAAATTCAAACACAGAAGAGTGAAAAGCACCCCTAAATCATACCACTCACCTCCATCTTGGTAAAGTTAAAAACAAAAATAAAAATGAACTTAGCAACTCAGAAGATGTTTACTTAGTGATAAAGAATATGGGGCTCCTGGGTGGTTCAGTCGGGTTGAGTGTCTGACTTCAGCTCTGGCCATGATCTCACAGCCTGTGAGTCTGAGTCCCACATAAGGCTCTGTGCTAACAGCTGAGAGCCTGGAGCCTGCCTCTGATTCTGTTTCCCTTTCTCTCTGCCCCTTCCCTGCTTGTGTGCTCACTCTCTCTCAAAAATAAACATTTAAAAAAATTGTAATAAAAAAATAAAAAAGAAAACGTATCAGAAACCAAAGTAAAACTTCAGACTTAATTAGAAAATGCTAGAATCCTTTCCACTAAAAGAAATAAGACAATACAAGAATACTTGTTATCCCTGCTACTATTCAAACTGCCTAGAAGGCCTTGTCAACATTTAAGGAAAAAAAAAAGGACAATGTTGTAAAAGAAGAAGGGAAATAAATATTATCTGCATCTATTACAATCTATCTAAAAACCACAAGGA
>PJEM01013914.1:27027-38182 GCA_004023845.1 Helogale parvula
CTACTCAGTTCAGTGCATACATTTAATACAATTACCATCCCCAGGCAATTTTTACCTTTAAAAATGATTCCAGCATTCATCTGGTAGAATATGTAAAAGTGAAACTAATACACATTTTGAAAACAGAATAATAGGGAAAGATCTTGACCAACTATTGCAATATTTTAAAAGCAAAACTAACCAAACCAAGGTGGCAGGGGAATGACAGTTAATACGTAGAGGGAAGTGTTGGGTCTGTTTCTGGACTGTAATCTTTTAAATCCATCTGCCTATATAGGCCTATGCCAGGTTGACCCTCGTTCAGTTACTACGGCTTTAAGGTATTTTAATATACGCATTTAGAAAATACGGACTCAAATCCACCCATCTCTTGGTAGCAGTACTAGACCGCCAGCTTCTCAATCCTTTATAACCCTTCAAACCACCCAGCCAAGGACTAAGTGGGGCTCACGACACCGTCCAGCCCAGGAGCAGCACATCTGAGCTAGGCTGCCCCACACTGCCTTCCCAGTGACAGACATCACTAATCAATCTCAGCATCTTCCCCAGCATGGCCCATCCGCGGAACCAAGAACCAACTACAGCTGGAATTCATAAGAAAACCCTCGGACATCTGTGAAGTCCAATCTCTTCAGTTTACAGGTGAATCAGTTTCTATCCTCATGACAATTTTGCAAAGCAGACCCCAAAAAAGCTCGTTATCTCATATTCTAGACAACAGTGCTTCTAAGAGGGAAAATGACACCCCAAACTCAGCCCTGATAAGGGACAGAGCCCCTCAACGCCAGGTCTCTTGTATCCAGCCCTACAATCAATCCTTCCACCCTCTAGGTCCTAGAACCCAAATGGGCTCAGACACAGGCCTCGAGAGTGACGTAGTTTCCGTTTTCTGTGTGAGAACAAAACAGCATTCTGACGGAACTCCCTTAGGCAGGGCTTCCTATGTGCCCAGCACTGTGCTAATGCGTAGTAACCCCTCTAATTCTCACACTGCCCATTTTGCAGATCAGGAAACCGAGGCAGAGAGAGGTTAAGTAATTTGCCCAAAGTCATGTGGTCTGCAAGAGGCAGATGTGGGTTTTGCACTGCGGAAGTCTGGCCACAACGTGGGCATCCTCAGCCACTTTTCCGTCCCACTTTTCAGAGCAGCAGCATATTGAGTTTTTCCCAGGGGCGTCATGGGCCTTAGCACTTAGACCCACCCTGCACACTCCTGCCACACCTCACGCTGGGCTTTGGTAAAACTACACCATAAAGAAGATCTTCCTATATAAAATATGTTGGTATTTTAAAATCCTCTCCTTTAGATATATTCCCAAAGAGGGATTACTGGTACTAAGCTTTGGGAAACTCTGTTGATTTGGAAAGGAAATATAGTACACTCTTGAAAAAGTGTTTTGTTGACTCACTTTGTTATTATGAAAGAGGTTCGTGTTCCATGAAGAAAACTTAGTCTATGCAAAAGAGAAAGACCCATAACCCTATTCCTCTCCAAGTCCCTCTCCATTAATGGTTTTGTTCCCTGGGTCTCAATGGAACCCGAGAACTCCGGTCAATCGTTTGTGGGAAGCTGCTCCAAGCCCACCTCCAAGTTCAGTTCACCAGCTCAGGTGCCCATGGCTGCCTGCTTTGTGCGCTCACATCTTAAATGGCAAGTTACAAAGATCACTATTTATCATGAGGATGGGGGAGCCAAGCAGGCAGGACATTTCTGATCTGTTCCTTACCTGCTGGACGGGAGGGGTCACGGGGCTCTAGATTCCACCTGCTTGGAACAGCTGGGAGGTCCTGGAAGGCAAATCCAGAAGACCCACTGTTGGGTCTTGAAATCAATTTAATGAATCCCAGCCAGCAATTTTTTTAAATTAAAAAAAAAGAGAGAGAGAATTAAAAATAGAATGCAGGGGTGGCTGAGTGGCTCAGTCGGTTAAGCATCTGACTCTTGGTTTCAGCTCAGGTCATGATCCCAAGGTCGTGGGATCAAGCCCCATGTCAGGCTCCTCAAGTGAGCCAGGAGCCTGCTTAAGATTCTGTCTCTTAAAAAGAAATTTAAAAAAAAAAGGGGGCACCTGGGTGACTCAGTAGGTTGAGCATCCGGCTTCAACCCGGGTCATGATCTCACAGTTCGTGGGTTCAAGCCCCGCGTTGGGCTCTGTGCTGACAGCTAGCTCAGAGCCTGGAGCCTGCTTCATATTCTGTGTCTCCCTCTGTCTCTGACCCTCCCGTGCTCACGCCATCTCTCTCTCTCTTCTCAAAAATAAATAAAACATTAAAAAATTTAAAAAAAAAAAAAGATTCTGTCTCTCCCTCTGCCCCTCTCCCCTGCTTGCATGCACTCTCCCTCCCTAAAATAAATAAATTTAAAAATTAAAAAATATATATCAGAAAGCATCACAAGAGGTTAAGTGTAAATATTGTTCTCTGCTTTTGCTTGACTTTTATGAGTACGTGCGTACGAGATGTTGATATAAAATGTATTCCTTCCGGTGGGTCAGTCACAAAAGTTTGCCGCTGCCCAGAGGGGCAGAGGCCCTGCAGGGGTCACTTCTGTGAGGACTCCAGGAGGCAGGAGTGAGATCGCACCTGGAAAAGCACTTTGCAGAGTTAAACACCGTTCTGACGTCAGACCAGATCACCAAAGACTCGCTTTCTTCCTCTAGTTTGCCCTACCCTTTGACTTTCCCCTCTAACTCCCCACCTACCTGCACCCCCTCAGAGACGAGTTCTGATTAACTGAACATTCTGGTGAGCTCACATGAAGGATAACCGCATTTGGGCAGAGTTTTGTGAGTCATCAGCTTTCAAGGAATTAGATTTATAATAATAAGTGCTCAATGCTAAAAATTCACCGAAGTTCATCTTTCTTTGATGATTCATCCGATTTCATCGGCCCAGAATGCTCTGTTCCAACCCTTTCCTCCCACAGACCCATCTTTAGACCCTCAAATCCTATCTGTCCTTCAACGTCACACTCAAATACCACTTCCTCCAAGAAGATGCCCTGGACTCTCTTTATCAGGATTCACCTTTCCCTCCACTCAACACGCTCAGCAACCGATCTTAGAACACTGAACACTTTCTATAGCACATTATATGTGGCTGTGAACAGAATCCATATTGATTCGTCACCTTGGCACCTATGAGGAACTGTCAGCCATAATTAGGGCAAATATTTAATGGATCAATAAATTCAGAAGGTGTTTAGGATCTTGAAAGAGGAAGGATTGTCATCCAAAAATGGCTTATCAGTACAAATGCAGAAAAACAAGTTATTAGAGAATTCTGGCTAATAAAATGAAATTAAAAAGAATTTAATGAAAAATTAATACTGATACAGTAAATAAATAAGAACAGACATGAAATTAAAAGAGCTCATCTTGGAGAAGTGTGCGATTATGGAGTCTTTTCTACATACAGGTTCTAGGTTTCCTCATTTAACATGAACCCCTTTCATAATAATAAAGTCAATGGAATACCTTTTTTAAGAATTTGCTGTATTTCTTTCCCAAATCAACAGAGATTCCCAAAGCCTGCAACCAACAACTGCCCCCCAAAAAATAGGATATATGGAAATGTATTTAACTAATGTCTACCCTTGATTCCATACTCTCTCTTTGGGAATATATCCAAAGGAGATGGCTTTAAAATATCAGAATACTCTATACATGAAAATGTTCAGTACAGTGTAACCATATTAAAGAGAAAAATTAGAACCAACCTAAACGTGCAACAATAGAGTATGGGTTAAATAAACTACGTTCATTGTTTTCTGTGAATAATATGGAGTCTTTAAAAATGACAATTAGGAAGACAAAAGATGGGGGAAGGAAAAGGCAGGAGGCAAAACTAATCCATTATGATTCAAATAATAAAAATATGCTTATAAAATAACTAGAGGGAAATACACCGAAATTTTAATAGCGAATATAAGAGGGCTGGCATTTATCTACCATAGTCTTTTTATTTCCTGACTTTCTGATTTCACTGTAATATCATTAGGTTACTTCAATTATTTAAAAATTAACTTATTAAAACAAATATTAGCATACATCTAACTGCAACCAGGGAATAATCCATTTAGGAATATCTGTTTTGAATAAGCCATGGCTACTGCTTCTCGTCCAATTCAACAAGCACGTATTAGCACCACTCTGTGCCAGGACACGCATGGTCCCCAGGGAAAGATATCTGAGCATCCGTGAGATACAGCAGGTGGTTAAAGGTACTCCACAGACTCAGACTCCAGTCTCTGCACTGTCACTTCCCAGACGCGGTGAAAGAGAGCACCCGTTAGACACTCACAGCAAGTTATCGAATCTCACTGAACTTCAGGGTCTGCACCTATAGAGACCATGAGGTCAATCTGGATAACAAGGAGAGTCTGCCCAGTGAAAAAACATACTAGAAAACAGCCCAACCTGGTGAACAGCATACATGGCAATGTACACGAACTATCGTACAGGTCAGTTCTTACGACATGATGCCAGCGTTAAAGTTTATGTAAAAGTGATCAAGTTAAAACAGTGTTATACCGGGACACTCAGAGAGCGTCAGAGTCCAGAGAGAGACTTGAGTACATGGAAATTTAATAACAGACAAAGACAGCGTTTCAAATCCAGGAGGAAAAGAGGGAGTGTTCAATTGTTGGTATTACATCAAGCAGCTAGACGTTTGGGGGGAAAAACGAGCCTAATCTCTATGCTCCTCCTCTAAAGCAAATATGTTCCAAATAGATCATCAATTTAAATGTACGAAAACAAAAGGTATATAAAATAATAGAAAAAATAGGATGAATGTTTTTAAATTCTTTTTTTTTTTTTGGTTTCAAGGTGTTGGATCGTATAAATAATTATGAGCAGCACTCATGCACTTCTCACACGGTATCCAGACACACCTATTCCTTCCGTGAAGGTTCCTAGAAGACAAACTGCTGATTGGTTAAATAACATCGACGTTCGACGTCGTTTTTTCCCCAGCGTGGCCATTTTTAAGTGTACGGTTCGAGAGTGCTAAGCATATTCAGTGTTGTGCAACAGATCTCTGGAACGTTTTCATCTTGCAAAACTGAAAGTCTACAGCCACTGAGCAAATCTCCCCATTTCCCCCTTCCCCGGCAACCACCGTTCTACTTTCCGTCTCTGCCAGTTCAGCTACTTTCGATGTCTCATGTGAGTAGAATCAGACGGTATTCACATTTCTTGTGACTGGCTGGTTTCACTTAGCAGAGTATCCTCAAGGTTTATCCACATTCTGGCATGTGACAGGATTTCCTTTTTTTAAGGCTGAATAATATTCCATTTTGTGTACGGGCCGTATTTTGCTCATCCACTCATCCATCAATGAACCTGTGAGTTATTCCACCTCTTGACTATTGTAAATGACACTGCAATGAACATGTATGGTTAATTATCTCTTTGAAATCCTGCTTTGAATTCTTTTGGATATATACCCAGCAGGAGAATTGCCAGATCATATGAGAATTCTATTTTTAATTTTCTGAGAAACTGCCATACTGTTTTCCATAGCAGCTGCACCAACAGTACATAGGGTTCCAAATTTTCTATGCCAACACTTACTTTCTGGGTTGTTGTGGGATTTTTTTTTAGTGACTATCCTAATGGGTGTGATTTCTCATTGTGGTTTTAAATTGCATTTCTCAAATGATCGGTGATACTGAGTATATTTCCATATACCTGTTGGCCACCTGTATGCCTTCTCTGGAAAAAATGTCTGACCAAGCCCTCTGCCCATTTTTTAAAACTCAGGTTATTTGGATTTTGTTGTTGAACTATAGGGGGTTCTTTGTATATTCTGGAAACTAACCCTCAATCAGATACATGATTTGCAAATATTTTCTTCCATTCTGTAGGCTGTTTTTCACTAAAATTCTTAATATGGGGAAGTCTTTTTAAGTGTGACACCAAAACAATATAGTCAGAATCCAAAACACAAAAGTGTAAGCATTCTAAAAGTAAACATTTTATTCAACTACTACTCAACAGCAGTTTAAAAATTTTTTTAAACAAAAAGTCCAGAAAAAGAAATACTTGAAATCTAAATAGCAAAGAGTCAGTATCTCTAAAATCCAAATTTTATTATTTTTTTATGTTTTTTATTTACTTTGGAGAGACAGAGAGAGAGAGCACGAGCAGGCGAGGGTCAGAGAGAGAAAGAGATACAAAATCTGAATGAGGCTCCAGGATCTGAGCTAATGTCATCACAGAGCCTGATGCGGGACTCGAACCCACGAACCATGAGATCATGACCTGAGCCAAAGCCGGATGCTTAACCGACTGAGCCACACAGGTGCCCCTAAAATCCAAAATTTATTTTAAAAAATATAGGAAGGACACCTTAGTGGCTCAGTTGGTTAAGCATCTGACTTTGGCTAAGGTCATGATCTCACAGTTCATGAGTTTGAGCCCCTCTCTGAGCTCTCTGCGCTGTCAGCACAGAACCCATTTCAGAACCTCTGTTCCCCTCTCTCTCTGCCTTTCTCTCTCTCAAAAACGAAGAAACATTCTAAAAAAGAAATAAACAAAGGGATATCTGGGTGGCTCAGTCGATTAAGCATCCGACTTTGGCTCAAGTCATGATCTCACAGCTTGTGAGTTCGAGCCCCACGTCAGGCACTGTGCTGACAGCTCAGAGCCTGGAGCCTGCTTTGGATTCGGGATCTCCATCTTCTCCTGCTCCTCCCCCACTCACTCGCACATGCCGTGCTCTCTCTCTCTCTCTCTCAAAAATAAGCATTAAAAATATGAATAAATAAATAAATAATAAAAAAAGTAAAGGAAAAGATAGATACCCCAAGCGAAACATCAGCCAAATGTGTGAAGAGGCAATTCACAAAAGAAGAAATGCAAGTAGCTAAGAAAAGTATACTAAGAAATGTTCAACCTCATCAGTTTGCCCATCAGGACACCAATGATTAAAAACAGTGGCAATACAACATGATGGCCACGATGCAGAAGATGAGCAGTCACAACCTCCTAGTAGGAAGGAAAACTAATACCACCTATAGAATGCAAATGCCATAGTTCAGCAACGTGCCTTTTAGAGAGCGACGGTAAAGAGATGATCATATAAGCTAGAAACCTCGCATGTAAAAAGTCTAGGAATACCCAAAATCCAACAGGGCACTGAGTTTAGGGACATATACACAATAGAAATACAATGTAGTCAATAAAGTGATAACAGGGCCGCCTGGGCGGCTCAGTCGGTTAAGCTCAGGCCACGATCTCACCATTCATGGGTTCGAGTCCCACGTCAGGCTCTGTGCTGACAGCTAGTTCAGAGCCTGGAGCCTGTCTTCAGATTCTGTGTCTCCCCCTCTCTCTGACCCTCCCCTGCTCATGCTGTCTGTCTGTCTCTCTCTCTCAAAAATTAAAAAAAAACATAAACATTAAAATAAATAAAGTAATAACGAAGATCTCTATTTACTGATGCAGAAAGAGACCCAGAAGTTTAAAAAGAAGCAAGCGGACTCAGAACAGCATGTAGAATATAATCCCATTTGTATAAAACTGTAATCATATATGTTTAAAAATGCAGAGAGATGACTTAAATAATGCTCATCAAATGTGAACAGTGGTTGTCTCTGGGTAGGAGGATTTGGGGCAGTTTTTAAAAGTAACAATATGTTTTCTGTAACTGCTTTAATATTTTTGTAATGAATGTATTATTTTATAATGGGGGGAAGTTGTTTTCACTTAGAAGAAAAATAAAAGTGGAGAACCAGCTCTTGGACAGCCATCTCACACTCAGAAACCAGAATGGAGACAGTCTGATGAATGGGGTCTCAGTGAGGACTGACACTAATTAGCTGAATAACCCTGGGCGAGTTAGCTTCCTCGTACCCTGGTTTCCTTGCCTATAAAATAACCATGATGAAAATTCTACATCGTGGAGTTATTTGGGCGATAAAGAAACTAACACTGAGTAGGCTCTCAATAATTATTAGTTTCAGGTCGCCTGGGTGGCTTAGTCGGTTAAGCGTTCAACTTTGGCTCAGGTCATGGTCTCATGGTTCCAGGGTTCGAGCCCCACATCAGGCTCTGTGATGACAGGTCAGAGCCTGGAGCCTACTTTGGATTCTGTGTCTCCCTCTCTCTGGCCCTCCCCCTGCTTGCACTATGTCTCTCTCAAAAATAAATAAAACATTAAATACATTTTTAAATAATTATTAGTTTCATTCTCCCCTTTGAGCTCATTACTGAAAGCACCCTACCTGTATCTAACCCATGTTCGGTACTCAAGATACGTCAGGTGATTGAATGGGGTCGATGGATGGATGAGCAGGTAATCCTAAGCCATCTGAAGGATAGAAAGATGATATGGGTGGGTGGGTAGAGACAGATGAATAGGCAAATAGCAAGACAGACGGACTGATGAGTAGACAGATGGTAGGGCAGCTTATATTTCCAAAGATGACCGACCACACCAATATACACTCCCTCATGTATGTTCCATGTGATGTTGACACAACTCCATAGAGAAGTGGGGTTTACATCTCTCCTCTTGAAATGGGAAATATTGTTGTAACTGTTTCAACCAATAGACTGAGGTACAAGTTAGGCTGTATGACTTCTGGCACTAACTCATGAAAGGAGACGCTGGGTCTGCTTGACTCTATCTCTGTTGGGACATGTGCCTTGGGAGACTCCTGTCTCCCATGTATGAAGCCTCCATGCTGGAAAGACCCCATGAGATGGATGGATGGATGGATGGATGGATAGATGGATGGATGGATGGATGGATGGACAGACAGATGGATGCCCAAGGAGCTCCAACTGCTTAAGTCTTCCAAACCCTAGCACCAGATACGAGAGTAAAGAAGGCGTGAAGATGACCCCGGCCACCATGTGACCACAATCGCAGAGAAACTCTAAACCAGACCAACTGATGGAGCTACTCCCAAATTCCCAACCTACAGAAACCATGAGAGACAATAAATCGCGTTGTGTGAAGCCACTACGTTTTGGGGTGATTTGTTACATGGTGATTGGCATCTGAGACAGATGGTGATGGGAGTCTGAGGCTGAATGCATAACCTCTCAATGTGGAGCCCTAGAAATCAGCCACATCCTGTATTAAATATCAGGTCCCGTATACCTCTCTTTCCTGTTCCAACAGCCTCCTGCTTACCCTTCTATTCCGAGCCTTTCTCACCTCCACTATTAATCCTTCCAAAAGCCAGCCCTCCAAGCTCTGACTTGGGTTAACTGCTCTCCCAGCCCGGAACAAACTAACAAAACATGCTTTCTGAGAAGCTAAATCCAAGCCCCGACTGTATAATAGGGGAAACGAAGGCCCGAAGAGGGAAAAGAAATTACCCCAGGCTCTGGCTGAGTTAGAAGCATGGCTCAGACTTGAGACCATGGTTCCTATCGTGAAGCCCAGAGTTATTTCTCCTCCAACAGCCCGTGGGCTCCGGGCATCCCCAAGTTTGAGCTGTGCCTCCACTGCCTAATGCCAGCGATGGTAGTCCCATCGGGCAGCCAGCGTCGCCGTAGGCCCTGGCTGGGACGTGCCAGAGCTCTTGGCTCCAAGCATACCTTACATCTGTCTGGGCATAAATTTGCATTCTGAATCCAGGAGGCCTCGGTTCCAAGTATGTCAAATGTAATTAATTACAGCAAACCTTCTGCAACTGTTTTCAAACGCAGTATGAAAGGCTCTGTGAGCATGAAACACACAAGCCATCAGCTTACTGAGGAGCATGGGGAGCCGGGGAATGGGGGACTGGGAGCCCCAGATCCAGGCCCCATGGAACAGGGAGGGCAAGTTCCAGAGACCTCGGGGTCCAGTTCAGCCCCACTGTGAAGGAGAGGGCATCCAAGGGAACCGGGTTCAAGTCCTAGCCAATCACCAACGTCACAACCTGGACAAGGAACTTCACCTTCCTCAACTGGAAGCGAGAATGTTTAAGACTCAGCACCTTAAAAGGCAGTTGGGAGCCTCATCTCTGGCGACCATCTGAATTTGGAGCCAACCACCCCTACCACTGTGGACCCTTTCACCTCTGATTCTCAATTCCCCATTATTAAAACAAACAAAGCCTTACTCTCCAGGGTGACTGTATTAACTGAGATAATAGATGTTAAATGACAAGCCCGGTGCCTGGCATTTAAGAAGCAAATGTGCAATATTGACAATATTTTTAGGCACAAAACTTCTATTTTGCAAAAATCAAGTGAGATAAGTAAGAATGCTCAACTTCGGCCTTTTGACAGAAGCACATCCTCATTAAAACACAAAAATTTGTGGGGCGCCTGGGTAGTTCAGTCAGTTAAGCATCCGACTTCGACTCAGGTCATGATCTTATGGTTCATGGGTTCGAGCCCCGCATCGGGCTCTGTGCTGACAGCTCAGAGCCTGGAGCCTGTCTTCGGATTCTGTGTCTCCCTCTCTCTCTGACCCTCCCCTGCTCATGCTGTCACTCTGTCTCGCTCTCTCTCAAATAAAAAAATTTTTTTTTATTTTTTTAAACAAAAATTTGTAAGGCTGAATTTCCAAAACATGGCTCAAACTCCTTTCAAAATGCTAACAGCCAGAGGACGAAGCTACAAAGTTCGAGACTTGTGTTTTGAGTCTCGCCAAATTTGCCATTCTGTCCCCTCCCAGCCCCATCCCTGACCCCAGGATCCAGGTTGAAATCAGGAGAGCCAGATGACTTCCTCATCCTGCCAGCCCCATCCACTACAACAGTGTGCCCCCTGGTCTTCCAGAAGTCTTGCTTCCCAACCATGGAGCACACAGGACTTAGCACAAGAGTGACTTGTGCCCCCTCAGGACCCGAAATCCATAGCCCCCAATGTGACCTGGGTTTCTATGCCCAAACCAGCCCTGAACTACACTCTGATTCATAAACCCTGGTTCAATCCCAGAGACTTAATAGGCTGGAATTTTCTGGCAAGTGGAGAGATTGCCAGGGGTAATCTTGTAGATTTGTTTTTGCTTGTCTTGTTAGATATACTTTCTTCCAAAGTGTTTAATTAATGTTTAGGGGAATGGATAAGCAAAGTGGAAAACAGTTTAATTTTTCCTCCCTAAATTACCAATCTCTTTCTCTGTCGTAAGTTCCTTCCACTTAACCACCTAGTTATACTGATGTCTACACTGCTACAACATCCTCCTTCTCCATCCCAAACTC
>PJEM01013915.1:0-38049 GCA_004023845.1 Helogale parvula
GCAGTGAGGACACCTGCAGGGTAGCAGAGTGAGGGGGAGAGGTATGTGCACGGTATGGGGTTGGTAGGGGCAAGAGACACAGCCGCAGGCACAGCTGAGTCACCCGTGAGGGAGGGGGACCGAGCACGTGCACCCCCGCCACTGTGTGAGCCTGACCACACCCCTATTCCCCTCGAGTCCCCGAAGGCCAACACTGCAGACTCTGGGTTTCCTTATCTTAGGCCTCCCCTGCCAGGGGCAAACAGCATTTGTCTCTACCCCAATCTGGAAAATTCGAAAGGAGGGCCTATCTTGCAGGATTCATATGGAAATCGATCCAATCATACACAGAAAACAGCCTGTGAGTGCCTGGGTGTGCACGAGGTAGGTGGTTGGCGAGGGCAGCCTAGGCCCCCGAGCAAAGAGCAGTCTCTCACTGGCGACATGGGCCACGTGGACCCTGGAGACTACCGACCGTACTTCAGAAATGAAATACGGACTCATGCCGGAGGGGGGCACTGTGCCCATCCCAGTATGCAGGGCAGGGTCCATCACTGGACAGAGGCCAACACCTTGGACTTCTTGGCCGCTTTGAGGAGGATGTCTGCTGAGACAATTTGAAAAGAAATTAGGACAGCTCTGAATTCCCCAGAACGCATGGCATAAAGTCGTCCAGATCGTCCCTGACCTTGGCCTCCCCAGGGAGGCCGGACAATGTGGGAAGAAGGGACAGCTATGTCCCAGGGTACCAGGACCAGGCAGATGGATAAACGATTGTATTGGCTGCCGACTGTCTTGATGCCGGACTGATTCCCTGGGTCTCTTTATGTCCAGTAGATTTTTACAGCAGCCCCGGTTCCCTCCCGTGCTTAACAACATGGGCCACTGTATCTTCCAACCCTAAAAATGTCAACACAGGGCTTGGTGGTTCAGCTCAGGGGTACGGAGGAGCAGAAGGGGTCACGGTGCGCTGTAGGTGCAGCAGGCCCGGTTCAAAGTCGGATCTACTTGATTCCACACCACCACGCCCAGGCGTGACTGCTGGAGGAATGTGACAGCCACCGGGACAGAGGGGAGTCCCAGGCAGGACGAGGTTTGCACGTCACACAGACCCCCTTTGATCCTGAAAGTGGAAAGTGGAAGAATGCCAGACTGGTTTGGGAAGAGGTGGGGAGAGGAAGCAGGGGGAGGGGGAGGGGTGGGAGTGGGTGTCGGGTTGAAAATATTCTCTGCTGCGTCATTAGGAGAAAGGAAAGGGGCGCACCTCTCATTTGTCTTCACAAAAACGACACAGGAAGAAAACAGTTCACGAAGACGCCGCGTCCTTGAGCAAGTGAGCAGAAACGCTTTATGGCTGGCCGTTCTCGAGAAGAAATCTTTGCAGAAGGAAAAAGGTCATCAATAGCCTTTTGCCTTTTTCCTTTTTTTTTCTTTTTTTTAAGAAATCCTGAATGGGCTCTGGTGAGCGAAAGCATGTTTGGGGACTTTGTTTTACTCGAGGTCCTCCAAAGTTCGCATAGTAAGTCATCGGCTGCTCAGGGCCGACACTTTATTTGTTCATACACTGATCCTATTGCCCCAGAGAGAGCTCGGCACACAGTGGGTGTGCGATTCGTGCTCAGTGCACAAAAAATGCCACCTGATTACCCACCAGGCACCACCCACTTATAGGGGCATCGAGGACACAAACAGATACACACAGTGTCCCCTGGCAAAGCCCCTTTCAAAAGCTATCAGTCCCGGCTCAGAATGATCTTAAAATAGGCCTCAATGGTACCCAGGGAGGAGGGAGAGGAACACTGGGGTCTTTAGCCCGCTCGGCCATCAGGACGCCGCAACACTGGGGTCTTTAAAAGGCCTCGTGACCCTTTCTGCCCTCCGTGTCTATAGCTGGCTCTGTTCTTGCCCATCTTCCTTGGATAGGACTTCCGACCTAAGGGACCCATTTCACTGTTTAGATGTCAAAGGTGAGAGGCACACCCATTTTTTACTTACCTGTCGAAATTAAGTTCCACTGCCTCCTCCTCCAGGAAGTCCTCCACAAAGTCTTCCTTGATGCTCTCTCTCCTCCCCCAGCTCTTGTAGTTCTGGATTTAATCCATGTCCTCTGTGTCCCCAGCTGTCCTTGTATCACCATCCTGGTATTCATTGTGCCAGGTTACGATTCTCAAGTCACTTCTCACTGTACCATCAGGTCCTCCAGGATAGGAGATAAGTCTTCTTTGACTTCATATTCCTAATGCTTAGACAAGGGCCTGACATATAGTAAGTGCTCAGTAAATGCTGTTTATTGGCTAAAAGGAAGGGAAGGAGGGGGAGAGAACACTCTGGGAAATATGAAAGTTTCTTTTTGAATCTTGTCTCATAATTACCTGCCCAGTACTTGGCCACAGGTGGCATTTAAAGTCCAGGTTCTATTTTCTGCAAACGGCTGAGCATCTTGGCTCTCCAAGGTGTCATTGACCCCCAAGGCGGGAGGAACTTGGGGTGGATTCAGAGGTATTTGGGAGCACAGGGGTTTGAGCAGTACGTGTGTCCTAGCTCAGCTGTGAACTCAACGTGTGGCTCTAGGCCACGTATAAAGGCACACACCCACATTTTGTCCACCTGGAACTTAGTTGCTCAGCAATGTCACCTTTCAGATCACAGCCACCGCTAGTAAGCAAGCTGGGGGCGGGCGGGCCGGGAGGTGCTGTCCCATTCTCAACTGCAGCCGAGGTGAATGAAGAGGGCTGGCAATTAGTAGGTGCTCAAAAGATAATGGCAGAATGATTGCACAAGCAAGAAAAGGACTTAGGGGCAGCGTAAATGCCACACAATTTCTACTGCAAATATCCTGGACTTCTCTCACAGCAGAGCCCCTTCAATTCTGACTCAGGTCCTAATGACACCTAGTTTACAAACAGTTCTGACAGTCTTCATGATCTGGTTCACCACCCACTACAGGCTAAAACCTGGGAGAGAAGAATTTTTATTCTACCCGTGTTGCTACATTTTCTTTATTATCAGAGAAGAAGTGAGAAAAGTAGATGCCGGACTTCAAAACACACAGCAGATTGGGACCCACTGGGTAACTGTGAATGGCTTTCCACAGTGCTCTAAGTGATAACTGAGCCGTGAAAAGTAGGTGAAGTTAATTCTGACACAACCTTCTAAAACAAGACAGGAGAGCGATGAAAACCTTCGTAAAAGATCTCTGTGCGTTTGGGGTGACGTTGAAAAGAGTGAAGAAATCCTAAAGCACTGTCATTACATGAGACATCGTGGACTCTCGAGTCTGTAACTGCTGTCTGTGGTCCCCATCTGCGTCGGGGTCACAGGGTGCCTCTGTCTCACCCTCAGGGCCGCTAGGGTGGTGGGATCACGCCCGGGGGTCAGGCTCCACGCCCATCATCTCTCTCCCTCTCCTTCTGCCCCTCCCCCCCACTCTGTCTCTTTCTCTAAAATAATTTTTTAAAAAGTAGACTTAGTTGCAACCTGGGAGGTGAACCAAGGTAATGAAAGCCACACGCAGCGGAGGGTGGGAGTGGGGGCTTGGATTGCCGCCCCCTGCTGGTGGGGCTGTGGGGTGGGGGGGCGGTGCAGGTACTGGCCCCACCTCCGGGATGGCACTGATCCCAGGGGGCAGAGCAAGTGAGGCCAGTTGCGGGGCGGGGCCAAGTGGAAGCTCAGGAAGAAGTGCAGAAGGTGAGTCAGTGGGACCCTGAGCACCCTGGGCGCACACCAGCAGTGGAGCACACCTGACCCCCCCTCCGCCCCCGGCTTGACCACGCCCACAAGCTGGACCACGCCCACAGGCAGGGCCTTACCTACACCTTTCTTCCTGCGCCAGTTTCCAGGCACCTCTGCAGATACTCGTCCCAAGACTGACAGATCCTGGACAGTGGTTCTAGGGGCTGTCCCTCTAGGACCACCTACCGGGACCAGCATCGCAAAAAGTCCGCCTGGTTATCTCACCCAGTCCATTAGACTTTGAATATTTTAACCAGAACAACAGCAGAGCTACCAATGAATATGTGTTAGCGGAGAAGGAAGGCATGCCCGGCGCAGCCTCTGCTGTCTCTTCAGAGATAAATAAAGCTGGGTCTGATGGCCTGTAAGCCAGTTTGTCCTGCAAGCCGCTGGGCCCCACGAAATTGCCCCTGCCCACCTCTCCCGTCCTGGCTTTCTCCAAAATGGCCCCCCAGCCCGGAGCCTCCCAGCCTGGGCCTGCCTCCCACCCCAGAGCCTGGGACATGACACACCCCAGGCGGAGATGCAGGATCCTAACATAGAAGAGGCCTCAGACTTTGTGCAATCTCATCCCCTCTTTTAGTGGCCCCGGGGGAGATAAGGTGACATGCAGCTGGGGCAGTGTTGTCAGCCAGGGTTTGTGGAAGGAGCCAGCCCATATAGTGCTTTCAAAATAAGAAATTTTATACTAAAACCCGGATTACTTTAAAAAATCAGAAGGTCCGGGGGATCACGTGTTGGAAGGAGGGAAGGCATGCTTTCGGCTTCCCTGCTGCTGCTCTTCACCAGCACCCGGCACCCAGTATCCAGTGCCCAGTATCCAGCACCCAGTACTCAAAAGTCAGCACCCAGTACCCAGTGCCCAGCATCCAGCACCCAGTACCTGGCACTAAACAGTCATGAGGCCTAGCTGGCCCAGCAGGTGCTACTCCACTACTCCCCAGAGACATGTCCCTGAAATGTGACTGCTGAGTCAGGAGTGACCTGTCTCCAAGTGGGAGCAGGTAGAGAGCCAGGTCTGATTCCTGGAGCAGCCTCCCCATCCCTGGCTCCAGGGGGCTAGTGGGGGTGACGCACAGAGCACAGGCCCAGAGTCCTCTGGAGGAGGGCAGGGATGCAGACAGGCTGTCATTAAACAGCTCTGAAGCTGGATAGGAAGTGGAGCGAAGCAAGAGGAAAGCAGGAGAGAGGCTGAGGAGCACAGGAGGAATGAACGGGTTCGTAGGGGCAGAGCCTCCAGGTGGGACTTGGGGGTGACCTGGGCCTGTGCCTGGCTCATGCTCTGCTGTCGCTGCCTTGAAATACCTGTTACATGTTGAAAAAGAGACTTCATACGTTCACTTTGCAGCCGGCCCTGCAAACTACACAACCCTAATCTGGGGAGTGGGCGGGTCTCCTGAGAGCCTCCTTTGGGGAGGGGGAGCGGCATCGACGGCAACAGACACAGCTGGCCAGGGCAGAAGGCACCCCAGTTTTCCAGGGGTGGATGCAGGTTTGATGGGAAAGTCCTTCAAAAACAGTAAAGAACATAGAAGTCAGGTATTGTGCTTAGTACCGGTTCCTGAGCCAAGTTATGTTCACTTCGTTTGAATGCGGGCACGGGTTTAGGCATCGAGGACCCAGCGGTGGGCACAGTTCCTGCCCTCCATTCCGGCAAGCAGGAAGAAAGCCAGCAAGGAGACTGTGGGGGCCTCCCAGCTCAGGGCCCTCTTTCTCATCCTTGACTGTGTATATACGAGTCCAGCCAGATCAGGCCTTGACCACTCAACGGAGCCACTGCGGGAGTATTCTGGGAAGATATATTTATGGCAAAATCTTGCTTCCTTCTGGTTTATGTATGACATGTTCCCCAAAGAAAAAAAACGTTAGGATAACTAGTGCCATTATTCTTTTCTTGCTTTTATTTTCCACCCCAGAACCATCTGTCATCAGAAAACAGTTTACTTTCCACATCCAGGGGACACTGGACAGGGGACAGCGGTGACCCCAGGATGCCCCGCTACAGGGGAGAGGCGTGAGGGCAGTGAATCATCAGCCACTGAGGTTTCTTTGGAGGGAGCTAAGCTGGCGCACTCACTGAGGCAGATGCAAGAGTCTGGACAGTGTGTTGGCCAGTCCCTGTGATGGTGACACACTCAACAGGCATCCCCTCCTGCTTCCCCCCGCCCCATCCACTTGGTTGGGTGAAAATGCAATGAAGTTCTGCCATTGTGGGTGCATTTGCTGTGACGTGGGGGGACGTCCGTGGTGAAAGATAGCACAGAAGGCTTTAAATCGAGATTCTTCATCCTCAAGTCTGTGGGGTCCCTACTGGCCCAGAGACAAGAGGCTCTGAGCTGGTAGTGGGTTGTGATCACATTTCGACTGGCCGCTTCTGCACTTGAGGACCAGGAGAGGCTTTATGCCCAAGCTGGTCCTGGAGGCCCAAAGGGTTCAATGGCCCGAGGAAGTCCACAGTGTCCTAATATCCTGGCTGTGCCGCGTCAGACCTCCAGCCACCGAAGGGCCGCCGTTACACTCTTCTGGGCTGATGTTGAGCTAAAAAACCCTGAACTTGGTTCTTCTTGAAGCTTGGATGAACTTTACCGAGACTGATCAAGCTACATTTTCAGAAAACCCAAGACCGAGGACATTTCAGTCCTGGCGACCAGAACCCCCAAGGCCCTCATACTGTCGCCCCGACTCTCCCTGGCCAGAGCCATACTTTATAACTGACGAGGAGCCTGAGGACACAGCTGTGGCCTGAGGCAAGGGGTCAGATGGCGGTGGGGCTTTCGGCCTTGGAGAAGGCCCGGTGGGCCCTCAAGTGCCTGAGAGAGAACAAGAGCGAGACAACAGGAAACACCGGCTTCCTCCTTCTGGTGTCTGAGGAAATAAGTCAGACCCACCCACCGGGGATGCTCCTCGCCCCGCGCACCCGAGGGCCCGCTGTGGATCTGAGCACATGTCTGGGGGATGGGGTCTCTACTTGGGGATCTCCCTCGCTGGAAGTTTTGGGATAAAGCTCGTCGTGAAGATTTAGGACTGTAGTCACTCCAGAGGGCTCGTAGGGGAGATTTCTTCTCCCCACCCCTGACCAGGTCCCAGGTGCTTCCTACAAAGGCACTCGGCCTTCCTACAGCCTTCCCTCCGCCAGCTCCCGTCTTCCTGGGCCTCTGGACTCGCCACCCAGGGTCAAGAGGGAAATCTGATCAGCCCTCTGTGGCTGGAGCTCCCACCACGGTTCACTGGTCAACGAACTGGTCAGGTGACCCCGCTCGCCTCAAGGTCAGGGCCACAGATCTGCGTTGGGATCACAGCCAGATCCCTATGGCGAGGAGGATCGTGGGCATGGGGGCGGGCAGTGGGGTGTCAAGCAGCCATTGGATCTTTAAGGAGGTCCCCGCTGCCTGCCCCCAGCTGGGTGTCGGAGCAGGGTGGGGGCTGTGCAGCACGGTCATCCAAGTGTTCGGAATCCACGGCAGGGCAATTCTTACACAGTGACCCAAGACTTCCTCGGCATTCGGAGACGGGCCTGTTCCCGGGTAAGGGTGCAGGTGTGTGGCCACTGGGGGTTTGTCCGGCTATGCCTTTCGGGTGCTCTGTCACTCCTGTCGTCCCCCTGGAACTTCTCCAGAGCCTCCTGTCCTCTCCTCCTGCGGGAGCACCTCCCAGGCAGTCCTGGGAAGGGGCATGAAATGATTCTAGATTCCCAGTTTTCTGTGGCACAATGGAGCGTCCCTCGGAATCCCCCTGTGATTCCCTCTGGCCACATTCTCTGGTCCGTTTTACTTGCCGGGGCCATTTTTCAAGCGTCCTTGGCCAGAGCTGCTCTGAGGGGTCATGAGGCTGTACTCACACCAAGGCTCTCCGGGAGGGGGGCGCTAAGTGGAAACATTGGGAGGTCATCTGACTCCTGCATAATCTCCCCCCCCCCACCCCCAAGACTGCTGATTTCCAGCTAACCACTAAAGACAGGATGCATTCCAGGCCGGCTTTAGCAGTCGCCTCATAAACTGCTTAGGAACCGTGTCAGCAGCTGAGAGTGTGCTAACGGCGCACATCTGAACAGCTTGAGTCCTGAATGGGAGATGACCTTGAGCGAGTGCACTTGGGATTTCAAGGGTCCCCAAGACAAAGCCCGTGCAGAGTGGGGGCAGGGAGGGAAGGGCAGCATCTGGACGAGGTCCCCAGGGACCCAGGCTGAGGGGAACAGGCCCGTAGCTGGCAGGGGGCCTGAGGCAGGCTATGGCCTCCCCACCTCCTCTTCTTCCGTGGGATCAACTTCGCTGCCAGGAGGAACTTTCCCCACCCCCAACACGAGTACACCCCTCATCGCAGATGGAGGCTGCCGAGCACCAGGATGGAGCAGCTTTACCACGATGGACGTGACCTCCTCCCTCCAGCTGGCTGCTTTGTTTGTGGGTTTGAATTTTCACCCATGGCACACAGCAAGGGCGCCCAGTACCTTTTCCTAAAGATAGAATTCCCAAAGCGAAAAACAGGGTCAAAAGATACAGGAGTTTTTTAGACTCTTGCCAAATGACTTTCCAAAATATTTGTACCACTTGACAATGTCACCATCAATGGATGGGAACATTCCTGTCACCCTGGCTTCCCTGGGTGTTCTTATTTTAAAAGTATTTTGTTGGGGGAACACCTGGGTGGCTGGGGTGAGAAAGCAGCCTACTCTTGATCTCAGCTCAGGGTTGTAAGTTTTTTGACCTCAGGGTCATAAGTTCAAGCCTCACATTGGGCTCCACGCTGGGTGTGACACCTACTTGAAACAAATTTTAAATATTTATTAATTTATTTACATTTATTTATTTTTGAGAGACAGAGCATGAATGGGGGAGGGGCAGAGAGAGGGAGACACAGAATCTGAAACAGGCTCCAGGCTCTGATCTGTCAGCACAGAGCCCAACGCGGGGCTCAAACCCATGAACCATGAGATCATGACCTGAGCCGAAGTCAGACACTTAACCGACTGAGCCACCCAGGCACCCCGTACTTTTCAAATTTAGTAGTTAAACATGCTACCTTATCGATGGATTTCTCTGGATTTCTCAGCCGCCTAGTGAGACTGAATATTTTCCCATGTTTGTTCATTGATTGTATTTCCCTTTTCTAAACTGTGTTTTCCCACCCTTTGTCCACACATCCCCTGGAAGGTCAGTGGGGTTTTCTTCCCCATATGTCTGCGATTAAGACTTTGTGATGCTCGTGATGTGGTAAGGCACCCTTGGAGGTGCTATTCAGATTTCAGATGTCAGAATGGGACCCCAGCTTTTTTCCCCTAAACATGCTGTACTTTCTCTGGGCTTCCCCATTTTATTAAGTGGTACTCCAATCCAGCCTAGCTAGCCCAGAACCTGAGTCCTTTGGATTTCTCTTGTTCCCTGAGGCCACAAAGCTTATCTACCAGGCAGCGTCCCTCCCCTGGCCCCCCACCCTCCAACCACCCAGTCTGGGTCAGGCCTCCTCCTCCAGTCTCTATTTATCACATAGCCCTATAATTTTTTCTTCATAGTACGGACTATCATCAGAAATTCTCTTTTTTGTTTATAAATTTGCTTTTTATGCTCTGTATCTTCTTTGGATTCTTAAGACCAGAGCACAAGCCCCATGAGTCCAGGGGCCAAGTCTGCTGACTCATTGCTGTCTGCCCCGTGCCTAGAGCAAGCGTCTTAGTGTGAATTGAATGATTCCATGGATGAACTTGGTCCTCATTGGCTTGTTTACGTTGGTGTGGAGAAGACTTTAGACGGAGGACTCAAGCGTTGGTTTGGGGACACAGTTCCGGATGTAAAGCTGGGCTCTACCCCTTTCTACATGACCTTGAGCAAGTTACTGAACATCTCTCTGCCTCAGCTTACTCATCTTTAGAAATGAGAACAATAATATCCTTTTTTAAGTATATTTATTTATTTTCAAAGAGACAGTCCCAAGCAGGCTCCATCCCATCAGTGCAGAGCCTGATGTGGGGCTCAAACTCACAACCCATGAACTGAAATCAAGAGTCAGATGCTTAACAGACTGAACCACTCAGGCACCTCCAATACTGTTTTCATAAGATGGAAGATACATGAAATAATGTGGACAAAATGCTTAAAAATAGAGACTTATAAAAATAAATGCTCAATAAATACCAAGTCTCATCCACATTTCTTTATGATTTTCCCATGTGGTTTCTGGGCTTAGTATTAATTCCCTTCTTTGCATTACAGTCTTCATTAATATTAAATTAGGGACACCTGGGGGTTCATTCGGTTAAACGTCTGACTTGGGCTCAGGTCAGATCTCACAGTTCGTGGGTTCGAACTCTGTGTTGGGCTCTGTGCCAACAGCTCAGAACCCAGAGCCTGCTTCAGATTCTGTGTCTCCTCCTCTCTCTGCCCCTCCCCTGTTCATGCTGTCTCTCAAAAATAAATAAATATTTAAAAAATTAAATTATATTTTATTTTAGTGTCAGTGGTATACTTTAAAAAATTACCTTAGGAGCGCCTGGGTGGCTCAGTCGATTAGGCATCTGAGTTCGGCCCAGGTCATGATCTCACAGTTTGTGGGTTCGAGCCCTGCATTGGGCTCTGTGCTGACAGCTCAGAGCCTAGAGCCTGCTTTGGATTCTGCTTCTTCCCCACTCATGCTCTGTCTCTCTCTCTTTCAGAGATAAATAATGTTTACCCTTGGGGCTCTTGGGTGGCTCTAGTTGGATACATGTCCCACTCTTGTTTCAGCTCAGGTCATGAACTCACGATTTGTGAGTTCAAACCCCACATAGGGCTCCATGCTGACAGTGTGGAGCCTGCTTGGAATTCTCTCCCTCTCTGTCTGCCCCTTCCCCATACTCTCTCAAAAATAAACAAACATTAAAAAAAAAAAAAAGATGTTTACCATTTAATTCATATGGACCTACTTTGGTGTATGAAATAAAGTGAACTTCCAAATGCATTTGTTGACTAATCTACTTGTCCATCTTGCCCTTGGCTTCCTTGAGACACCAGTATATCCTGATGTAAATGTCTCCTTTTCACTTGAGCCAATTCAAACAGATTTCTGTAACTTGTGACCAAGAGAGTCCAAAAGTAAATTTCACCCTCATCATGGCCGGAGGAAGGTCCCCAGCCAATGTGGCCGTGTTCCTACGTCAGCCGGAGATTCCAACGCTGTCCCGGACACATCAAGGAAAGCCTTCAGGTCATCCGCACGCCCAGCCACACGGACCCACCCCTCCATCGCCTTGACGTGATAGTCGCCCCAACCCTGAGCTACAGATTCGGACAAATCCAGGAAGGCAGCTCTCTCTGACCTGTTCGAAGGCCTGTCAAGAGACCCAGGGAATAATGTGTGTGGAAATGCTTGCAAAAACCCATTGAAACACACCACCACCATCATCGCCTCATTTCATTCCCAAAAAAGATGTGGAACAGCATACGTATTGGATATTGATAATCAAACATTTTGAAATGTTTGAGGATCTGTGTTTTGTAAATATCAGTATTTCTCAGCCAAAAAAGTTAATGAGAGTAGATGCGCCCTGGAGGCTAGCTTATCCCCACCCCTCCTTGTTTTGTTTTAGAAATTCTTGGTTTTGCTGAGTGGTTCGTACTTTGTTTTTAATTTTTTAAAATGTTTTATTTATTTTTGAGAGAGAGAGACATTGTGAGCAAGGGCAGGGGGTGGGTTTCAGAGAGAGAGGGGGAGACACAGAATCCGAAGATATGCTCCAGGCTCTGAGCTAGCCGTCAGCACAGAGCCAACGCGGGGCTCAAACCCACCAACCGTGAAATCTTGACCTGAGCTGCAGTCAGTCAGCTTAACTGACTGAGCCACCCAGGCGCCCCTGAGTGGTTAATTCTTATTTACAGGTGGGGGAGGGGTTGTTGGTTTGTCACTTGACCATTTTTCTTAGACACTAAGTGTATGGAGGAAAGTCTGTCACAGGAAGCATGTTCTCGATTCTCGCTGGGATCAGTTTGCTGTCCTAGAGAAGACAGGTGCACCAACGAGAGGGAAAAGGAGGGGTCTCACGACCGAGCAGATTGGTGACCGAGCTCCCCAGGCAGAGGGAAGAGTGACTCAGCCTGCCACTCCATCTCAGCAGGAAAGCTGGCTGCGCTTGCGCACTTCCCATCACCCCTGCTGGGATCTCCTGGCTGGCATGGACTCAGTACGGTCACCTGGTGTCCCCAGCACAGGACACCCTGGGGCCTTTTTCCTACTCTGTCAGATGCCAGAGGGTGTGGCCATCTCCCAGTTACAGACAGAGCTCCACCCTCTGTTCAAGCACTCACCTTCAAGCACGTCCAAACGCTTGCACAAAACAAACACATCCATCAGGAGCTGGTGTGTGTGTGTGTGTGTGTGTGTGTGTGTGTGTGTGTGTGTATTCCTTTTGATTTCTCCAGAACGACACAAACCAATTTAGAAAATAAAAACTCTTGACCTCTTGACTGCCCCCCCTTTTGTGCTGCTCCCACAATTACTATTGGCCTGTGCCCTGCCCTTTCTTTGCCATTCATCCATGGTCCTTCTTGCAGGAAGACCCCCGGGATTGCCGCATCCCCACCTCTTTCCTCTTCCTCTGATTCCTGGGAGGTGACACTGTGACAGCCTGCCTCCGTGCAGGCATAGGGCATGTGCACACCCAGATGTGCTCAGACCACTGTAAGCACTGCAACCCTGAGCTAGGAGGGAGAGGTATCCTCCTGGCCCCCCACCCTCCTCCTCCCCTCCTCCTCTAGAGCCACGGGGGTGGGGGGGGGGCGCTTCAGGTGAAGCAGGTCCTGAGGGAGTAGTTTTGCCACTTGCTCACTGTATCCAATTCAAAACAGCCTCTCTGGCAGCTGACTGCCTATATTTACCAGGAAACACTGGTCCCAAACCACTGGTTAGTCAAACACTGGGAGCAATGATTTACATACATACATCCCCGGGGAATCCCCTCCCCCACCACCAATTCAAATGAGTTACAGCCAGAGGAGATCTTTTCTTCTATAATCTGGAGATCTGGCTGAAGAATATCAGGTCTAGAAAAGGGCAAGGGATCTGCTTCTGGGGTCATCTGAGGCTTCCCACCCCCCACCCCTCAACGGTTCCGTGGTGGGTGAAGGCAGAGTGCTCACCAGCCCTCACAGTTCATCTCCAGATGAAATGTCCCACGGCTCTCTGGCCCAGCGTGTGTGCTTGATGCGCCAGCCAAGTCTCCGAGTGCATGGGCTGCGCCATCAGGTTCCCTGATCCTAATGGGCCTGAAATATCCAGGTAACTCAGGAGATTCAGAAGGTTTTTTTTTTTTTAATGTTTTTATTTATTTGAGAGACAGAGAGAGAGAGAGAGAGAGAGGGAGAGAGAGAGAGAGGGAGAGAGAGGGAGACACAGAATCCAAAGACAGGCTCCAGACTCTGAGCTGTCAGCATAGAGCCTGATGGGGGGCTGGAATCCACGAACCGTGAGATCATTACCTGAGCCAAAGTCAGACGCTTAACTGACTGAGCCACCCAGGCGCCCCATGGGGTTTTAACATTTTTGTGAGTAATTAGGGCATGCTGGCGACCATGCCCGGCCTCGAATGCGTGTTCATAAGGGCATTCCTTTTCGACATGTATAGCTAAAAGTGATCCGGATTTATTATTTGTTTATTTATCATTTAGCTAAAGATTTATTATTGCTTATGATTCTGGGGCCTGGCTGGGCTCAGCTGGGCCGTTCTTCCACTCCAGGGTGAGCTGGCGGAGGTCACTCACTCCCTGCTGGTGGAAGGGCAGCCCCTGTCCGAGAGGATTCATGTCATCCAGCAGTCTGGCCTGAGCTTGTACATGTGGCTGAACCCCCAAGAGGGCAGAAGCAGACCGACACTATTTGGCTCATAAGGCCCGGACCTAGACTCGCAGAGGGAGTCACTTCCTCTGCATTCTCGAGGTCCAGTCAAGTTACAAAGACCTCTCCCTTCAAGGGGAGGGGAGATGGGTTCCACCTCTCAAGGGGAGGAGTGGCATGTGGTCAGGGGCTGGGCGGATTGTTGCACCATCTTTGAAAACAACTTACCACACTAGTGAAAGAAAGGAAGTCAGTAAAGGGGCACATGTTAAGCTGTAACAAGCGAATGTTTCTAATGTTATACTGGGCTCACGTGGTCCCCTTACAGAGTTTCAAGCAGAAGGCGTAGAAACTCCACTTTTTTGACTATAGTATATTATCGTTAAAAATCAAAGCCCTTCAAAAGGAGTCGATGGTGACAGAAAGCACATTGGTGACTTCCTTGAACTGGGCGTGGCAGAAGAGTGTGAGGAAACCTTTGGGGTGATGGAAAATATTCTAGGTCTTGCCTGTGCCGGTGGTTACACGGGTGTATACATTTACCCAAACTCCTTGAACTGGCTACTTAAAGAACAGGTGCATTTAATTGTACATAAATTATACCTCAATAAAACTAGCTGAAAAAAAATCAAAGCCAACCCGCTAAGAATGATCAGAAAGGCTAAGTTGGAAACAAGGTTAAATAAAGCTTGTTCTAGGAGTATCCTCTATTTACAAACAATAGCAAATTCCTTCGGGGAGGGAAAGGAAGCAAAGAGCTAAAGGGGATGTTTTTGTCCTTTCCAAAGCAGGATACGGCTTGCGTTGGGCAAACGTTGGGCTAAATGTTACCATGTCCCCCTGCAGCTATTGTATTTGAAAACACTCACTATCTCTTGCAAAATGTCGAGTAGGTGATTCTTGGTATTTTATAGATTATTGAAGAGTGACTACATCCTGCTTCCTGGGGTGCAGGAAGGGCTGGGGTCACCTCGAAGCAGAAACAAACAACATGTGCAGATCGCTCCGTTAGACCATCTTGGAATGAAACTGGTGGCCCCAGTGGGGAAACTAACGGGTGACGTTTGCCTAGCGTGCTCTGGCGACTTCCTGAGATCTTTGGGAGAACCGGGATCCTGCAAGGCAGGTGATCTCAGTAAAGGGTGCATGTTATTTGGGGTCTAAGTGTCAAGACGGGTTGTCCTGTAGGCCCCGGGGGTGAGGTGGGCAGATGGGTGTGTTGAGTTTTGTTAGCGAATGGAGCTCACGTGGGCACATGGAGACGGGGCCATGGACTGCCAGGCTGTGAGATCCAGCTCTGGGGAAACAGAGTGTCTTGGGTGAGTAGGAGAAAGAACAGGGTGGAGTTTTTCCTGAGGGCTCCAGAGGCTGGCCAAGAATACCCATCAGCAAAGTCATGGACTTGAAGCGGGAATGGGAAGGATGTTCCCCCAGGGGTGAGTTGGCTGGTTGTGGGAACAAGGGGTCATCACTCTCCTCTGGTTGGGGAGGGTAGCCCTGGGTCTCCTGTGTTCACTCCGCATTCCAGGCGGAGCTGGGGACCTTCTTTTTTTATTTTTTTTTAAATTTTTTTATTAATGTTTTTTATCCTTATTTTTGAGAGACAGAGAGAGACAGTGAGAGCAGGGGAGGGTCAGAGAGAGAGGGAGATACAGAATCTGAAGCTCCTGGCTCTGAGCTAGCTGTCAGCACAGAGCCCAACGCGGGGCTTGAACCCACAAACCGTGAGATCATGACCTGAGCCGAAGCCGGACGCTTAACTGACTGAGCCACCCAGGCGTCCATGGGGACCTTCTTTAAAGACTATTTAAATGAACACACACTTGGGGAAACAAGTGTTAAACAGAAGTTATTGTTCAGGTAGAACTCACTGTATCCACATCTGCAGCGACTGTAATTTCTTGCAGCCATATCAGCAAAGCACAATTTTCCGTGGACTGCTGAGTTTTGTATTGCAGTGGGCAATAATCTTAGTCACTATCAGAATTCTACTTAAACTTCTAACTTGTAGGGTCAGGCCCGGGCCAAACGCCCTCTGGGGCTCAACTTCCTAGTGTAATGAATAAAGCATACATGCCTTTAAGGCAGGCAGGATGTGCCCAAATGCCATTCGAGCTGAGCTCCCTGCAAGGGACTGGTTTTTCCCTAAGTGTAATTTGCTCATCAGTTAATGTCCTCATGTACCCCCACCCTCCAATTAAAATGCAACTGTCAAAATTCATTTCTTGGGAAATTATTCTGCTGAAGGAATGTTGGGAAAATTCTGATCATGCACCTAGATTCATTATTATTAAATTATTCATTATTGGCAAGGTCTTCACTTTTACCCTTCTCCTTCTAAAGATTTTGGATTAGGATGTTTTGGCCTCTGGCCAAAGGAAAAAAAATGTGTATGGGCAGATTTAGGCAACCGTAATTAAAAAAAAAAACCTCTCCTCAACCTCTCTTTTTTCTTTTTTTATTGTTTTCAATTATTTTTTGAGAGAGAGCATGAGCAGGGGAGAGAAGCAGAGAGAGGATGACAGAGGATCTGAAGTGGGTTCTGTGCTGGTAGCAGTGAGCCCGATGTGGAGCTTGAACTCATGAACCCTGAGATCATGAACTGAGCAGAAGTCAGATGCTCAACCAACCGAACCACTCAGGTGCCCCCCTGCAACCTGCCCCATCTTTAAATGCTTTTTAACTCTCAGAAGACTCTATATAACATTTAATTTTCTGGCCAATGCTTTTTGTATAGGGCTTCTAGAACATTCTTCGGAGTGAAGGCACAGTGTAAAATCTCATTCATGGAAACACTCCTCCCAATACTTTGGGTTTCCACAGTGCTTCGAAACACCAAGGACTAATCCTGACAACAGTCCAGAGGGAGAGAATGCCTGCTTTCACAGGGAAAGGCACATCGGTCACACCCCTGACAGGGTCTCTCAAGCACGAGCTCCTGGAAGCGGTGTGTGTAGAGGCTCAGCTCACATCTGGCAGCCTCATCCATGGGGTCTCTTGCCCTTGCATAATTCCCTAGACAGGACATGGGGACTCAATCTCCCGAACAGGTGTGGTGATGGTGGGGGGACTCTGAAAGGTGCTTCTAGCAGCTCCCTGAATAAACATGTCAGTGACCCACGCCTGACCCCCGGGGGCCCTTCTGCAGCCCAGAGAAACCCACTGGGAGCTTTCCTGGCTGGCTGTCCTGCCCGGGTCTCTCTCCACAGCCACTCTCTGCATATAGAGGCCCTGCTGCTCCGTGGCTGCCATGGCCTCTGCAGGAGTAGGGAGTAGGTGAGCTACGTCTCCCAGCCTTACCAAGCGATTCTGGCTGGCTGCAAAGCCCAAAGCTTCCCTTCTGGCTGCTAAAACAGGCGGGCTCCTCACTGCCATGCCAGGATGCAGTGTGGCAAGCAGAGCGCTCAAGTGCACAGAAAAAAGCCCACGCGGGAAGGTCATGTAGCAAGCTGATGTACTGAAGGATGCGGTGGGGCTCAAAGCTTCTCCAGGAAGCCCAGAAGACCAGGCCCGCAGGGCCCCTAGCCTGGAACACCTTCCACCCTCACCCCCGCCCGCATTATCTTCCCACCACTGCCAAGGACAGGTGCCCCATTGCCACTTCAGATACCTAGAGACAGGGGACACCACCACTCGGGCCTCGGCTCCTGCTGCCTTCTACCCCTGCTGCCCTCTGCCCGGAGAGCTCAGCAATTGCTCCTCTGCGCTGGGAAAGAATTCCTCCAGGGGCTTGTCTCACAGAGGTGCATCTGATTGGTGGAGTCCGGGTCACATGTTTGTGTCTTGGCTGCAAGGGATCCTGGGAAATGTAGTTCCGGTCTGTAGAGCCCTAAAACAAGGGAAGGTATTTATAAAAGGTTGCTAAGCATTCTACACAGTCCCTCATTTCAATGACTGTGGCCTGGAACTATGGGTGTTATATATGTTATTCATTTATTATATATCCACGTGTTATGATATACAATTCATTCATTCATTCATTTGAAATCTGCTCTTTGCTTTCTCTTGAAAAGGATGAGGGGTTGCACTTGGCATGGGTCTGAGTTTCTCATTACCGCTGTAGCAACTTACCGGAAACTTAGTGGCTTAAAACAACACAAATTTAAGGTCTTATATTTCTGGAGGTCAGATCTTTGAAATCAATGTCACTGGGATAAAATCAAGGTGTCTGCAGGCTGCTGTTTCTTCCAGAGACCCTGTCTCCCCATCTTCTCCAGCCTCCAGAGACTACCTGTGCTCCTTGGCGCATGGCACCTTTCTTGCCTTACTCTGTCCTCTGGCTGCCATGGTGAATCTCTTACCACACCCATCCCCCCTGTCCCTCCTTTAGGGACCCTTGTGACACTCAGATAATGTCCCCACTTCAAGGTCTTTAACTTCATCACATCTACAAAGTCAATTGCACCAGGGCAGGGAAGGGATTAGGATATGGACATCTTTGGGGGGCCATTAACTACCCGACCGAATCCTAGTAAGCCAGCAGAATGTCTACCGAAAGGGCTCTGGAGGCAGAATGACGTTCCTCTGGTTGAGGGTCCAGTCTCCATCCTTGCCAGTGTTCCAGAACTGATCAGATTCAGAGAGAGTGGCTCAGGACCATCAGACACCAAGACATGGTTGAATAAGCTAGAATGTCACTTAACTCATTTTTTCATTTTTAATTGGCCCTATTCCTTTCCAGGGGGTGGGGAGTCGGCCTGGTGCCACTGTCTGTGTGGCCACACAGAAAGTGGGGGGTGAACATGAACTCAAGCATACAGTGGTGGATGTTCCCAAGGGGTGTTTCACCCAGAGAGTGGGGAGGCCAGCGTCCTGTCCTTGAAGGATGACAGAGCTCACCTTGCTATTGGCCAGATGCCATATTTCCCTCTAAGCAGAGCTGGGCATAACATAACTGTTCTCCCCCTCGACACTCAATCTCAATCTCTCCCTCCCTCATGCCACACATTCAAGTCATCACCAAGTGCCATTCCTTCTTCCTAAATATGGCCATAGCCAATGACAGTTAGAATCCCCACTGCCACCCCTCAGACCAAGCCCATCTCATCTGGGCCGCCATGACACCCTCCTGATGGTCCTTTCTGGCCCTAGCCCTGACCCCCTCCTATCAAATACTAAACCTGCAGCCAAACCATTCTTTTTCAGATAAAATCTGATCTCCTTGATCCCTTACTGAAAGCCCTCGATGTACCCTTAGCATTAGGAGAGAGCCTGTGTCTTAGTCTGATACAGTCATGAAGGGCGGTTCAGCCTGTGATGGAATGCAGTTCAACTCAGAATTGTGGTGGGGGCTTCTGGAAGACACCACGTTTTGGGGCCTGAGATGGGAGTCTACTGGGGGGAAGCAGTCTCTAACCGAAATACTAAAATGTGTTGAAATTCCTACACGGCTCTTTGCCTCTCGGAATCCAGAACTCACATTTGAACTCTTCAGACTAAGTCCAGGGGCCCCACAGCCAAGTGGAAAGTTTCTCAAGGGATGATCTGCCTGAGACTCAAATGAGGTGTTTGCCAAAAAAGCAGATTCTGAGGCCACACCCTGTGTCTACCGAGTTGGAACCACCAAGGGCGTGGCCTGGGCGACTGCTTTTTTAACTGGTGGGTCCAAGTGCCACCAGGAGGCCACACAATCAAGCAAAAGGGAGCAAAGGAGCCGGCTTCCTGTGCCTCTCACACTGCCTTCAACTTTTAGAAAGCCGTACAGGGGAAGGCAGAGTCCGTGAAAGCAATTTCCTTTGGACAGTGCCATTTTTCTTTTCCTTCAGAAGTTTACCTCAGTTTTGAAAACTTCCAGTTTGGGGAGGTGGGTGTGGTCTGGGAAGGGTGGTCTGTTTCCCCTGAGAGGCTCAGGGCTAAAGTCCCAAGAGGGAGGTGGGGTAGAGAATGGATGTTTCCTGACTCAGGGGGTTCTGGGGCCTGAATGCCCAAGGCCATCCTGAATGGCCTAAAATAGACCCTAGAGGCCCAGCCCAAGGTGTAATGAGAAGAGGCCTCCCTCCGTTGCCGAGAAGGATCTGGACGAAGGAGCCTGTCGCCCTCTAGTGGGAGAGAAGCTGTCTCACTGCCCCACTCACGGGGCAGGAACCCAGGCAGGCGGACTCTGGAAACACCACCTCCTTCAACTGTGCTACTTGCTTCCAGTAATTTCCACATGATTCTAGAATGCGTTGCAATCGTGTACACTGTTTTCCTACTGAGAACCTTCCATTATCACCGGGTTTTAAGCTCTTCTCATTATTTCTCAGGGGGGTTAAAGCTGCTACCACTAGATTCTCACACATAACAGCCTGTAAAAAAAAACCCAAAGTGCCGTCTGTGCATCTGCAAAGGCTCTTCTTTGTGGGGAGCGCAGAGCTTTGGAACAGACACTGGGGGACAGCGAGACAGGAGGGGGCCTTTTAGCCTGGGAGTTTGGCTGCACCGCTCCAGGCTTTGTCTGTGGGGACAGATGTCTCTGCTGGCTAAATTGTCCCCTCAGCTGAAGATACCACGTCAGATACCACGTCAGTTACACTTAAATCGGAGCGGGGAAGCACATGCTGAGAAAGATAAATGGATGAACGGCAAAGTGTCTAGTAAGGATTTGAAAGAAACTCCATTTTGACTGAAAGACACTGGGCTTTTAATAAAACCTTACAAAGCAAAAATGCATGCCACCTCATACATGTGACGAAGGCTGCTATGAATGACAGAATGACAGAGAGAGAGAGAGAGATTGCCACCTCTGTGCACTGTTGGCAGAAGCCTAAAACGAAGCAGCTGCTGTGGAAAACAATATGGCAACTCCTGAAAAGTATTAAGCACAGAATTATCATGTGGTCCAGCAATTCTGCTTCTAAGTACATATGCCAAGGAATTGTGTGTAGCTTTTCAAAGAGATATTGGTACATCCATGTTCACAGGAGCATTATCCACGATGGCCGCGGGGTAGAAGCAACCCAAGTGCCTGATATGGATGAACTAAGTATGGTCCACCCGTGTGGTGGAATATTGTTTCGGTCTGGAAAAGGAAGGCAATCCTGATGCCCATTACAGCAAGGATGAGGCCTGAAGACATTATGCCAAGTGAGATAATAAACCACACGCAAAAGGGCAGATATGTGTGATTCCACCTACACGAGGTACCTAGAGTGGTCAGATTTGTAGAGAAGAAAGTAGAATGGGGGTTAGGGGGGGGAGGGGTGGAGCACACTGGGGGAGAGGGGTGTGGGGGTTATTGCCTAATGGGTGTGGGGTTTCAGTTTCCCAAGAAGAAAACGTTCTGAAGAACTCAGGGTGATAATCATGGGTCAATGTAGGTCTGATAACAAATGACAGCACTGTGGTCTGGGATGTCACCAGTGGGGGAGGCTGTGGGGTGGGGGGACTGGGGTGTACGGGAACTCTCTGTACTTCCTGATTAATTTTGCTGTAAACCTAAAACTGCTCTCAAAAATAAGTTTAGGAGTTTATTTTTATTTATTTTTTTAAGTTTATTTTATTTTTGAGAGAGACAGAGACAGCATGAGGCAGGGAGGGGCAGAAGGAGGAGAGAGAGTGAGTGTGTGCAAGAAAGAATCCCAAGCAGCCTCCACGCTATCACCACAGAGCCCAATGTGGGGCTCGAAATCATAAACCGGTGAGATCATGACCTGAGCTGAAAACAAGAGTCAGCCGCTTAATGGACTGAACCACCCAGGCGCCCCTATTTTTACTTTATTTTAGAGCGAGGTGGGGAGAGGCAGGTGGAGAGAGAGGGACTCTCAAGCAAGCTCCATACTCAGCTCAGAGCCCAACTCGGGGCTCGATCCCACGACTTTGGGATCACAACTTGAGCCAAAGTCAAGAGTTGGACGCTCAACTGACTGAGCCTCCCAGGGATCCCTAAAGTTAGGAATTTAAAAAAACCAAAGTTCTGGAGATGAATAATGGTGTGGTTGGTTGCACACAATACGAATGGCCTTAACATTACTGAACTGTACACATAAAAGTGACTAAGACGGGGCATTCTATATTACGTTACCACAATTAAAAATAAAAATAAATGAAAAATTTAAAAAGGCAGAGGGAGAGGTGGGCTAGAAAGAGATTGTCGTTTAGGAACCCTTAGAATCTTGCATGTTTAAAAATGTCATTAGTAGAAGTTAGTGTTTTTTGGATGTATTTTGAAGTCATTTTATATTAACAAAAAATAATTCAAAATTTCAATAAATAAAAGTGCCCGGAACAGAATGCCAAGCTGGCAAAGACAGGGAATTTGTGGCCGGCCAGCCGGCAGGCAGGCAGGCAGGCAGGCAGGCAGGAAGCAGAGCGATAAACACAATTAAACACGCTGGGGCCTTGGGACCTTTCCTCTGAGGGAAGGTGATTGGGGGCAGGGACGGGCAAGTAGGCACGGAGGGGGCGTGGCCCGGAGTAGCCCCTCCCCTCCTGGGAAGCCTTTGAGTCTGGGCTCCAAGGTCACCAAGGGAAAGGAAGGGCACTTTTTCAGGTTGGAAAGTTGCACTGGAGGGACATGTGAGGAAAGCTGGTTCGTTCCTTCCACTCTAAGAGCCTTTGCGATGCCCTCGCCCCCCCCCCCCTTTGAAATCATCAAATGGGAGCCTGAGAGATGAAACACTTAGAAAAACAATGCAGGAAACCTGTCAGAAGGTTTGAGATTTGCTTTTCATTGTGAGCAGAGGGTCAATCGGAGTGAGGTTCAGGGCCAGTGCTCAGTGCTTTGCACAGTCCCCAAGCCAAAACCCGGAAGGACATTCCGTATCAGCGTGCGGGGGAATTGGGACAAGCCCAGTGGGCTTGAGACGTGTCCAAACAAGAGAGGTCCCTTCCCCTTTCCACGGGGAAAGCTTCAAACCACCTGGTGTCCACTGGACCCTCCGCTGGAAAACATCCAGGGTTGTGCAGCACGGCCCTCCTTTAAGAAGAGAGATAATTGGCATGCACATCCCGTTGGTTTTAGATGTACAACATAATGATTCAATATATGCATATACTGCGGAATGATTCCATAAGGGGCTCACCTAACACCCATCACCAGGCATGGTTGTCATTTTTTTCTTGTGAAGTGAACGCTCCAAATCTACTCCCATAGGAGCTTTCAAATATGTAACATGGTATTGTTGACTACAGTGACTGTGCTGTACACTATATCCCCAGGACTTACCCATCTTATAACTGGAAGTTTATACCTTTTGACCCCCTTCAGCCATTTGGTCCACCGCCCCACCCCCACCTCTGGCAACTACCAGTACATTCCCTATATCTATGATTTTAATTTTTTTTTAAGATTCCACATAAAACAGATGATGTATTTGTCTTTGTCTCAGTTCACATAACATAGTGCTCTGAAGGTTCATATAATTGCAGCAAATGGTAGGCATTCCCTCTTTTTTATGGCTGAATAATACTCTGTGTGCGTGTGCATGCATGGGCCATGTGTGCACCACATGGGTGTATACATATTGGTACACAGCACATTTTCTGTATCTGTTCATCTGCCAATGGTCACTTAGGTCAGTGCCCTGCCCTAGCTATATAAATAATACTGCAATGACTGTGGGGGTGCAGACAGCTTTTCAAGACAAGTGATTCCAGCACATTTTTCTAGTCTCTTCACGGGTCGCAAGTCTTTGTTCTTTCAGGGGTGGACGGAGTTTTCGGAAATACCCAAAAGCTATTCACAGCTAACTAATGTGCATGAAGAAAACCTAGCTGTCGACGTCCCCCCGTGGACCATATGCCAGTTCTGTTGGCACCTTTAACACAAGGAATCCAGAACGTATTCTGAGCAAGGCGTCCATGCAGCTGTCTTGCCAGTGACTAAATGAAGAAGACGCCAGTGCCTCAGCAACGAGCTGCAGACAGTTTCTCCCACAGCTTTCTCTTCTCACGCTTTGCATTCACCATTCCCAAATAATTTTGGCTCCTGGCTTGCAACACCTTCAGACAGAGCTCTGAGAAGTTCTGTGGAAGATCAGCAGTAATTGCTTGGCGGCTGCTTGAATTGGAACAAGTTGTTGCTGACAGTGGCTGTCACGTAGGCCTGGCTTCGGAGAAGGCTCTGGAACGCCAGTGTTCCTTTCAACTTATGCCAAGACCAGCTGCTCTTTAGATGGAGGATAAAGTGTGGGTGCCGCTAAGCCTGACACCTTAGGTCAGGCTGGTGTGCTTCTCACTGCATATGCCTCTGAGAACCCCAGCCCCCTGCAACTGATGTGGCAGACCAGAGCCCAGCACCCAATCGTCACCTCCCCCGGAGTCCACGTGTATCGCAAGATGCCTATATTTCATTTAGAGGACTGTCCTTCTTTTTTCTTTTCAGGTAACAATTTCAGTTTTGTCTTCCTTGGAACATTTCCAGGACTGTGCTTTTGTTTTGGTTTCAAGGAAATAGGCTAATTTCAAGCTGCAGTGATGAGGAAATGAGGGCATTTAGAGAAAGATGGTCACGCACAGGGAAGGGACAAGTGCCCCTTTGTGGAGAGGCTGACACTCTCAGGCTCTCCAGTGAGCAGCTGCTGCTTCTCCTCCTGATGGAGTCAGATATTCTCCCCTCCAAATGGGCTCTGGACAGATGAAAGTGAAATAAGAAGGAAAACATTACATGTTTTTTTTTTTCAAGTTTCTCTCTCTGGGCAAAGCCTTTTTTTTTTTTTTTTAAGTTTTTATTTATTTATTTTGGGACAGAGAGTATGAGTGAGGGAGGGGCAGAGAGTGAGAATTCCAAGCAGACTCCACACAGTCAGCACAGAGCCCAACACGGGGCTCAATCTCCTGAACCAAAGGGTGAGATCATGACCTGAGCTGAAATCAAGAGTTGGATGCTTAACCCACTGAGCCACCCAGGTGCCCGGGCAGGCGCTTTAAGCTTGGATTGTGCAGAAGAAAATACCAAAGGAAAGGCAACATAAAATGCAACTCTAGGGGCATGTGGATGGCTCAGTCAGTTAAGCATCTGACTTTGGCTCAGGTCATGATCTTGCAGTTTGTGGGTTCAAGCCCCGTGTCAGGCTGTGTGCTGACAGCTCAGAGCCTGGAGGCTGCTTGGGATTCTGCGTCTCCCTCTCCCCTGCTCGTGCTCTGTCTCTCTTTCTCTCAAAAATAAATAAACGTTAAAAAAATTTTTTTTAAAGAATATGCAATTCTTATTCCCCGAAAATGCTCGAATGCCCCATTCAGTTAACCTTTACTCCCCACAGGAAATCACCGTTCTGATATGTCCGTACATTGTTTTTATCCATTCTTAAATTTTATAGAAACAGGATTGTACAATAGGTATTCTTTTGTGTCTGGTTCCTTTCCCTATGATATTTTTGAGATTTATTCATGTTGTTGCACATGTATCACCATATTATTATTTTTTAAGATTTTAGGTTTTAAGTCATCTCTGTGCCCAACGTGGGGCTCAAATCCACAACCTCTAGATCAAGAGTCAGTCTTGTTCCCCCCACTGAACCGGCTGGCGTCCCTCACCGCCTTATTTTCATTGCTGAGTATTCCATGGCAATTTATGTATCCATTCTGTAGATAGATTTTAAAGCCGTTTGCAGTTTTTGGCAATTATGAATCAAGCTGCTACAAATATTCTTGTTCAAGTGTTTTTCTGGACAGTGTGTTTTACTTCTCTGGGATAAATATTTAGGGATGGAAGTACTGGGTCAGAGGACAGATGGAAGCGTGCGCTCTCCAAGTTTTCGTTTCCCCCTCCTACCAGGACGAGCATTCCAGCTGCTCGCCACCCTCGCCACATCCGCCATTGTTCCTCTCTTTGAGTCATTCTTGAGGGTGACAAATGGTATCTTCTGGTGGTTTTAACTTGCATTTCCTGGCGACTAACAATGCTGAACATCTCTCCATGTCCCCTTTTTAGCCATTTACAAGTCTTCTTTAGTTAGGTATCTGCTCAAATCTTTTGTTTCTTTTGTTATTTGTTTGTAGGCATTCTTTATATATCCTGGATATAGGCTTTTTCTCAAATGTATGTATTGTAAATATTTTCTCAACAATCTGACTTTTCAAAAAGCAGATATTAATTTCAAAATGTCCAATTTAATCGGTTTTAATTTTATGTTTAATGTTTTCGTATGTGTGTCCATTCTGAGAAAACATTCCCTTTTCCGAGGTTATGAAAACGATCATTTAAATTTTTCCTTGAAGGGGACATCTGGGAAGCTCAATGGGTTGAGCATCTGACTTCAGCTCAGGTCATGATCCTGTGGTCTGTGGGTTTGAGCCCTGCATCGAGCTCTGTGCTGACAGCTAGGAGCCTGGAACCTGCTTTGGATTCTGTCCCCCTCTCTCTGCCTCTCCCCCTCTCATGCTCTGTCTCTCTCCATCTCTCAAAAATGAATAAACGTTAAAAATAAGTAAGTAAGTAAAATGAAATTTCCTAGAAGCTTTCTGGTCTTAGAAATAGGGGACAAGTTTCATTTTTTCTTGTACCTTTGTCCAATAGTTTCAACACTGTTTGTTGAAAAGACTTTCCTTTTCCTAGTGAATTACCTTGACGTCTTTGTCAAAAGTTAATTAATTAAATCTATGAGTGGACTCTATTCTGTTCCATTGATCCATTTGCCTACACGCCAATACCATCCTGTCCTGGTTACTACCGCTTTACAGGAGACTTGAAATCAGGTTCTGAGTCCTCTGGTTCTGTTTCAAGATCGTTTTGGCTACTCTAGGTTCTTTACATATCCATTGCAACTTCTTTCCATTGCGATTTTTTAATCAACCTGTTGATTTCCACCAAAAAAATTAATTTAACTGAGACTGTGATTGATATGACATTGAATTCATAGATCGACTTCTGTGATCCATGGTGAGAATCGACATCTTCCAATTTATAAACATGATAAATTTCTTCATTTATTTAGGTTTTCTAAAATTTTCTCCTGATCGTCATATGGTTTACACAGTAGAGTTTTTGCTTGTATTTTGATACATTTTTTTCTGAAGTATTTTTTTTTCTTGTTTTGGGTGCTATTAGGGGTTCCTGGGTGGCTCAGTCTGTTAAATGTCTGACTCTTGACTTCGACTAGGACATGATCTCTTGGTATGTGAGTCTGAGTCCCATGTTGGGCTCTGGGCTGATGGCACAAAGATGCTTGAGGATCCTCTGTCTCTCTCTCTCAAAAATAAATAAATATTTTTAAAAGGGGTTTTATAAACAATAAAGTTTATGCAGTGAATTACAACTGATTTCCTAAATGATACCAACCTGGCACCCATAGGATAAATCCCATTTAGAATAATGTGTTACTTTTTAAAAATATATTGTGGGATTCAGTCTGTTAATATTTTGTTAAAGACTTATGCATCCATGTTCATGAGGGGCCTTGGTCTGTAATTTTCTTCTAGTATCTCTGCCGTATTTTGGTTTCAGGTTTGTTGCTGGCATCATCGAACAAACTGGAAACTACTCCTTCCTCCTGTGCTTTCCAGAAGGTTTTGTGTAAGATTGGCCTTATTATTTTTTTCCTTCAATGTTGGATGGAATTTACTAAGGAAGCCACCTGGCCCTGGGGTTGTGTTTGTGGCAAGGTTTTTAAATTGGAACTTCAGTGTCTGTAATAGACAATATGTGCAAAAAGTACTGCTTTCAGTAAAATTCAAGAGCTAACAGATACACTGATGGAAGAACTCTCAAGATAAAAAGAGCCAAGACTTGGAGTGTCTGGCTGGCTCACTCAGTAGAGCATGCAACTCTTGACCTTCAGATCATGAGTTTGAGCCCCACATGGGGAGTAGAGATTGTTTAAATTAAAAAAAAAAAAAAGGAGCCAAGACTTGATGATTTGGGAAACTCTCAGGCTACCTAGATTACAAAACATGCTAAAATTAGGAGATTTGTTCGATGCCTAGAGAGCAGAGTCTGGAGGGGAGGCCCTGGGTGTGACTGGACAGCCCACTTGCTGGTGTTGGAGAGACGAGGGGTGCGACTCAGGATCTGCTTGGCCACTGGAGCAGGGGCAAGAACAAAGGCAGGAGAACTCAGAAGTCCGTGGGGGAGCCTCTTGTCTAATGGGCCTTGGAGAATGTTCCATCAGCCAAAGCCTGCAAGCCCAAACTAAAAGGGACACAGAATGGGCGGAAAGAAGGCTATGAGACTCCTCAAATTCCACGGGGAGGAAGTAAGCTGATAAATGCACTCAGCTGACAGTATGGGCTCCCTTTCAGGAAAAAGGAACACGACTCAGAGTAGAGGAGGAAAGGGAGTGTGCCTCAAGCCATAAAAGATCCTTTCTGGGTCTTACGACCTAATGGAATTTCCCCAGTTGGATTTCATGATGAGCCACTAGCTCCATTTCTAGTCCCTCTCCCTTCTTTGGAGAATGCAAATACAGGGGCTGCAAATGGAGTTCATAATTGGTGATGCCTCCATGGTGAAACCTTTCTAAGAAATCCCAATAGTTTGGGGTTCAGAGAGCTTCCAGGTTGGCAAGCGCACCATCTTCTGGGAGGGTGACCCACCCCAACCTCACGAGGACAGAAGCTCCTGCGTTTGGGACTGTCCCGACCTCGCTCTATGTATCTCATCATCTGCCTGCTCATCTGTACCCTTTGTCCCATCTTTTAATAAACTGGTGAATGTAAGTGTTTCCCTGATCTTTGTGAGCTGTTTCGGGAAGTAACTAAATCCAAAGGGAACCTTCTATTTATAGCCAAGTTGAGCAGAAGTTGTGGGTCACCTGGGGACCTACTGATAGAGATTGGTATCTGAAGTGGGGGACGGTCTCGGGGCCTGACGCGATCTCTGGGGGAGCACTGTCAGAACAGAGTGAGAGCGTGGGACACGCAGCTGGTGTTGCCCAGAACTGTCTGGCGTGGGGAGGGCTCCCATCGAGGTGGCGTCACACACCGTGAGTGTGGTAAGAGCGAGCAAAGGACACACATGCGGGAGCAGTGTGCGCTGTTTAAATCTTTATTCTTATCGTTCTGTGTGGGAAGTGGGGGGGGTTCCCATCAGTTCCTGAGAGAGTTCTGGTAAGCCCTCCAACCATCCTTGTGTTTCCTATTTCTCCCTTTACTTCTCCGTTTTCCTTTCTAGTGCTTGGAAACTCTGTTGCCAGGAAAATACAGTTGGGGGCACCTGGGTGGCTCGGTCTATTAAGCGACCCACTCTCAGTTCCAGCTCAGGTCATGATATCACAGTTCATGGGTTCAAGCCCCATGTCAGGCTCTACTGTATCAGTGCAGGCCATGCTTAGGATTCTCTCTCTCCCTCTCTCTTCCCCTCCCCTGTACACCCACTCCCTGTCTCTCAAAATAAATAAATAAACTTCAAAAAAAAATACACAGTTAGGATGGTGATGTCTTCCTGATGAACTGTCTCTTTCATCATCATAAAATGCCCTGTTTCTCTGGTACTGTTGCAATACACTTTGGGGGGCAGCCATGGATGTGAAGGGAATTTCTATGCAGATTTGGGGGTCTCACCCCTCATGACTCCTCTCTCCAGTTTTTGGTACCTGACCTTACCTTTAGGAGAAGCCCGAAAGTGGCTGACTCTGCCTTCGTGCCCAACTTTTAGTCACCCGGGGCTGTCAGGGACTGGTCATGCCTCCAGGGAAAACCTGCAAAACACTGGATCCCACTGAGCAATTCCCTTTTGTTAAATACCCTCTGGTTCCCGCCTCCTTCTAGTTGCTCTTCAGTACCTTGACACAATACATTTCTAAGACATTTTGTCTAGAGTTTACCACTGTCGTCTGTTCAAGATCAGATTAGTATGAGCTACTCTGTTATTATCATAACCAGAAATCCCCTGAACTACAATAAAAGGTTTTAAAACTTCATGAGTCCAAAAAGAAAAAAAAAAAACTTCACACATATAAAATGCAAACAGGTGCCACAGAAAATGGGGAAGAAAGAAACAAAGCAGCCGGCCTGTGACCCACTCCTCCTCTGAGTCTGGAGGGACGTGCCCAGGGGAAGAAAGAAGGCTGGCGACCTCGTCTAATCTCATAAGTGCGCGGCTAACTAGGTATTTTCGAGGAGTGGAGTGCTGAGTGATGAAATTCTTTCAGCTTGCTGTTAGGCAAACCTAGACTTTCTATACTTATGACCGGAGAGGTCAAATTAGTCATACAATGATCTGGAGATGTCTCACAACCTGAATGCTCCCCCCACTACTGTGTGAGGTGCCCCACAAACCTCATTAGAGGCCTCATATATCACTCTGAGCCAGAGAGCACAGGTGCGGGCAGGAAGGACAGACCTGGGGGCCAATAGGCTTCCAGCTTTAAAAACTTCTACCAGATTCTCAATGAAAGCAAATGGTGGGGCACCATGTGGCTCCGTCAGTTGAACATCCTACTCTTGGTTTTGGCTCAGTCCATGATCCCAGGATCGTGGGATTGAGCCCCACATAGGGCCTCACAGTGAGCGTGGAGCCTGCTTAAGATTCTCTCTCTGTCCTTCTGCCCCTCTCCCCTGCTCTCTCACACACACACACTCTCTCTCAAAGTAAAAAAGAAAATTGCAAAAGAAATACAAGAAAAAGATGGAAAAATGTTTTCTGCGATGCATACAATTTTTATAACAAGAAAAACTGCTTATTTTTAAAGTACCCACCACAAAACCCATACATGCATAGAAAAGTTTACAAAGAAAAATACTGCATGGAACTGTCAGATGCTAAACGTCAGAGGCATGGGTCCGTTCAGGCGAGGCTAGGTGGTGGTGACCAATGTGTGTATCTCACGGTCTTGAATTCTGATATGAAATAAATATGCTTGCTCCTTTCCCATTTGTTTTTACCTCCCTCGTTTCTTACCTCTGTAGAGCCATCGCACATTTTTATTTCATACACACTACTTTCTGAAGCCAGACACGGCAGGAGTTTCATAATTTGGGACAATTTGAACTTCTAAATAACTAGTGAGTGTGTTTTCCACAGAGAAAACTACTCCCGCTGCATTTGTGAAATACCAGACCCTAATGATGTCTTCTGTCTTTGAGTTTGGGTCGTTTAAGGTTCTTTTCTTGCTAAAAATAATATTACCACATATTATACAAAGTGTAAATTGGTAGGACTAGATTTTCATTTGCTTTCTTCCGTAGAACTTCATTTCCCCTCTGAGAACATGATGTGGCATCGCGTCACTTCCGTGAAGCCTGTGGCAGCAGTGATGACAGCTGTTTGTAGGCAGGGACACGTGTTTTCCCGCAAAGTGTGACTTTGGGAAAGTTGCATGTCTTTTTACTTTGTGACATAAGGAAAGTATGTGTAACTTTTTCCACAAATATTAGAAGTCTGACTTGTAGAAAATGTCGGTGTGTGAGTCCTCATTCCACTCTTGGTCTATGCATGCCACATCCATTTAGATGTATTTACGGTCTGGTCGCAGTGCCCCTGACGCCCTCACAGTCGTTCTCTGATGAGGTTCAGGAGAAGAGTCTTCGTCCTCGGCGCCCATCTTGACACAGGAGCATCTACTGTAAAATAAAACCTCTTACTGTGAAATCCTATATTTAGCAAATCAGAAATACTATGGAAGCTCTCCAGGGCCCGTGGGGGCTCTACGCTTTGTCTTTAAATCACCACGCATGACAAGACTATATTCTCAGATGATCTACAGCCTAGTTATTTTGTTATGGCTGAAATGCTCCAGCTTGGTTTCTGAGGGAAAAGTAGGAACTCTGGGCCTCCTGTCCTGCTCTGACATTGCACACTCTTCCTGCTTCGAGTGGGGGAAGGTGTCCTCTCTTTACACTGCTCGCGACCAGACACCATGTTTGCCAGAGCGCCCCCCTGAAGCCGGTGACAGACTAGCCTCCTTGAGGTGGCTTTTACATTGAAAAACGAGTTTTAATTTTGGTTAGGTTAAGGAAGGCTCAAATTTTTGTCTATTTTGAGGATTGCTTTGTCAGATGTTTTTGTCTCTCCATAGAAAAATAGAAGACTACCTTTTCTCTGCAAGTTACTAATCCCTGTGTGTTTTGCTTTAAAATAGTTTCTGGTGCACCTGGGGGTCTTGGTCAGTTAAACGTCCACCTTGATTTCGGCTCAGGTCATGAGCTCATGGTCTGCGAGTTTGAGTCCCTTGTTGGGCTCTGTGCGGAGCCCACTTGGGATCCTCTCTTTCTCCCTCTTCCTCCGCCCCTCTCCCACATCTCAAAATGAATAAACTTAAAAAAAAATTGCTTCTAATTTCACCAAAATTTTTATAAGTTTATAGATTAATAAGTAAATTTTGTTCCTAATGACCAAAATGCTTTCTGGATTATTGATAAAATAGATACAGTTTCCTGGGGTTTTTTTTTAATCAAATCAAGCAAAGGATGTGATGAAGAAGAACGAAGATTTCCCAGATCCACTTGTTTCCAGGACTCTATCATTGATGCTAGCGTGAGAACAGTCTGCAATTAACCCGAAAGTCTATTCACTGTGAAAGAAAACTTTTATTTATGTTCATCGTTTAAGAATATTTATGCTAATGCCAAGGAAAAGCCCACCTTAGACACAAAACAAAAATAAACCTCTAAAGAACTTCTGAAGATAAGCTCACACACTCATCGCTGGAGTGACCTCTGCTGGTTTGGAGAGAAGTGTGAAAGGCCTATTCCTTACACTCTGTTCTTCAGCAGCAGTTTACTACCCGGAATTTACAAGCAGACGATAGTGCAATATATGCACTTGTCCTTGAAATACACTGAATATTGGCTGTTGTTTCTTTACCGTAATCGCAGTGGAAGTGGTCTTTGGGGCTCATAGAAATCAGCAAGAAAATAAGATTTAAGTACTAAAACCAAGTTTATTCAGTTAATAAAAATAGTGATGTAACAAAGTAAGAATGAAATGGTAACAAGTTGTAAAACATCAATTTTCTTCAACCAATATTTGTCAGATACTTGCTATGTACTAGACTTTGCTGAGGGGTATAAAAATGATAATAATAGAGTTTATGGGGTTAAGTGTTGATTAAGGGGGTAAAAGAGGTGTAAAAATGACCAAGATAAGAAACCAACATGAACTGAGTGCTGTAAGAGACTCAGGGTAACTCAGAGTGGGAGGATGGGGCCTCTCGCCTGGGAAATCTGGAAAGCTTCATGGAGGCGGGGTCATGTTGTCAAGAGTGGACGGGCCAAGACGAATGAAAAGCTGGGGAGAGGCTTTTGTGGGGAAGAAAGCGTGATCACTGAGCTGCCAAGTGTGTGTGTGTCTAGGCACCGTGCAGCCCTGTGGGCGGGGACCCCAGGTAGCTGTGGTCAGTGGGGAGTTTCAACTCAACCCGTGGGCAGGGGTCACTGCTCATGGTCTCCCGGCGGGGGGGTGGGGCGGGGGGCAGCGGGGTCAGGTTGGCAGGTGATGGTGGGGAGTCCAGAGGCCCTGGTTGCAGGATGAGGGCAGGCGGGGTGGGATGCAGAGGAGGTGCAGTAGGAGAGGAAGACGCGCGGCTGTGGCTGCAAGACAGGTGACCAAGGATGGACTGTGGTGCAGAAGCAGCACGGGGTGGGGTTTCAGGGAAGAGGGAGTGAAATTTGGGGCTCACGTGACTGAGAGGGTGAACACACACAGGAAATCAGACGTCCCTTGGGGCTGAGACATGATTATGCAGCAGCCCCCGTCCCTGCATGTAGCTTTCTGCAGTTTCAGTTACCGGTGCTCAGCCACGGGTGATGCTCCTGCTGACAGGCGGCCTGGCACCTGTCCCCAGCCACCTAGAGCCTGTCCCCAGGCATCCGTCCCCTGGCCCCCGGCCCCACGCACCTGTCCCCTGGCACCTGCAGCCTGGCGCCTACCCCGATACCTGATACCTGGAACCTGTCCCCTTGCACCTGTCCCCAGGCACCTGTCCCGTGGCGCCTGTCCCCATGCAGGTGTGTCCCCCTCACCCATCCGCACAGTGAGGAGGGAGGCGGGACAGCGAGGTGTTTGGAGAGGGTGCTGCGTGAGCAGTTACTACAGGTGGTTGTGGCCTCCGCGCTGCCTTGTCCTGGTTCTTGCTGTTCATCCCCACCTTGTGCCCGTTTATACAGGAGCCTCGTGGGGGCGTGTCTGTGCAGGAAGAACAGTCACTGGAGTTCGTATTGTCTGCCGATTCCCACGCCCCTGGGGGTCTCAATGGCGTCCCCCACCGACAAGGGGGGCGAGTGTATTTGAGATTCTTGAGTTTGAGCTGCTAGCAGGACACAGGGCTGACAGGAGTCGTGGGTATTGCCAAGATTTAGAATACAAGAATTATGAGGGCCACCCGAGAAAATGGACTGGGGGTCCCAGAAACTGGAGGACATTTGAGTAGTGGAGACAGAGTGAAGAGAAGACTCTTGCAGGGGCGTTAGGAAGTGGAGAAAGTGAATGTTGACAGAGGACCATCAACTTCCATTTCTGAAGGAACAGTTTCATCAGATGGTGGGTGAGACTGAGAAGGACCGAGAAGGACAGCCCTGCAAGGAGGGGACAGACATCCCATCAAGTAGGGGACAGACAGCCTAGCAGCCGTAACACTAGCAGGCCACACAAGGGTCACTTCTCTGGGCTGGGAGAAACTCAGCAGTTTTGCGAGTGAATGAAGAAGCAGCAGGCAAAGCGGAAGGCATGAAGGGGGTCCTGGGGGGTCCCTGGGAGGGAGCGTAGGGCACAGGGGTGCCTGGGGGCCCTCTGCATGAGCTGCCACCTGCCGCCGCCAGACGGCGCTCGGTCTTCTCTGTGCACTTAGGTGTGTCTGCCAAGTGCTCGCTGACATTTCAGCGTCGTTTATTTTTATTTTTTGAGAGCAAGTGAGTAGGGGAGGGACAGAGAGAGAGGGAGAGAGAGAATCCCAAGCAGGCTCTGTGCTGTGAGTGTAGAGCCCGACGCAGGGCTTAAACCCACCAACCGTGAGATCATAGCCTGAGCCGAAATCAAGAGTCAGGTGCTTAACTGTCTGAGCCCCCCAGGCACCCTCCCTCCCTCCCTCCCTCCCTCCCTGAAGCAGCATTCTTCAATGAAGTAGTTAAATACACAAATCGGTGACTCGGTTAAAGATATAAATAAGAATTTGCAGGTTTACGAGTTGGAGAGTGCAGGTCTTTGGCTTCTGTGACACCGAAACTAATGTAACAGGTTTCTTGGGGCGATTTATGGGGTCAACAACTCTAGACCCTGTGTTTGCATTTCTTGCAGCAGCGGATCAGTGAGGTGGGATTATATACTTGAGCCCATAAGATTAAATCAATATCCAAATAACGTATTTTAAAATAAGCACTGTCCTCACTTGTGCGGCAGGTTTACTGTCTTTTTTTGATGTTGCTGCCAGTAGAGGATCGCCGCTGTCAGTGAGGACTGACACTCGGGGCACTGGCTCTTCCGTTGGTAAAGTGCGCGGTTCTTAGTCTCATGGTCCTGAGATTGAGCCCCATGCTGGGCATGGAACCTACTGAACAAAACTCAGGGGGAAAATGAGGAATTACACAAAGATTTCTGATTCCTAAGAAAATAGAAAGGACTTAAATTCTCTAAATAGCCTATGTTCGATAATCTCTTATTTTAGTATTAAATGCACTCACAGTCCTCCTGTAATTGTAAACTTGGCAGGATGCACTGGCTATCCATTCTGAATGCTACCAATTCACCTACTAAACGCTATTTCTTTCCTAAGGTGAAAGCAAATTCACTCTTCACCCCAGAAGTTACCCTGCATTTCTCATGTTTTGGTCCTTGTGTCCAGCAAGCCAGTTTCTTCCACGCATGTTTAATTGGTAGTTTACAAAATATCGCTTAATTGCAGTTTCTTAAATCATAATAAAAAAAGAGGTTAGGTGATTTTTTTTTCCTTCTAGCCTCGCTAAAAACAGAACTGATTCTCATCAGCTTGTAATGACTAAGGGTGTCTTTTGAGAATGGACAGAGGCCTTTGGGTTCTTTTATGCCCTAACTCACAGAATTTATTTTTCTGTTTTAAAAAATGGTTTCAGACTTATGGAAAAGCTGCAAGCATAATACAGATAATCCTTACACTTATTTTTTATTTACTAGAATTCCCTCATTTGGAACATTTTTCCACATGAGTGCTTGCTGCCTCTCGCTTGATTTATATTTGCATCTCTGTATGAATACTTGTGGGTACTTGGAAGATTCTGTCCTCTCCTGCCCCTTAGTGCATCAGGGCCCTGGGCCGGTCACCGCATCTTGTGAGGCTGTTTCCTTGACCACAGACGGAAACCAGTAAGTTTCCTCTACAGGGACACTTTGAGGAGTAGACCTAACACCTGTGTGACAGGTGTCTGGTGCAGATGCTTGGTGAGTGCAGGTCTTGTCAACCCCTCTCACCAGACAGGATCCAGATACACTGTACCTGTGACCTTTCCCACACGGTTCCTGGCACTTGGGGGAGGCACGGGGGTGAGAGGTGCCATTCTCACTGGCTCAGCAGTGGCAGAAGGAAGCTATCTTTGTCTTGATTGCCATCATCAGCAGAGTCACAGCATGGAGGTGGCTTGGAATGTTGGAGTCTGGAGGTAGGTGGTTAGTCCCTCAGCTCTTTCTCTTCACCTCTGGGGGCCATGGTTTGCTCAGGTGTAAAATGCAGGCGTTGGTGAGGGATAGCGGGCTTGAGGGGTGCCAGGTTGGACCTGAAGGAGGAAGTGAAAAAGTGGTAACAGTGAACAGTGACACTGCCGTTAGTGGGTTAATATCTTAGCAGCTGGTTCTTATGTCCCTGAGCTTGTAGCTACCTTGACCTCGGCTTTGTTCCCCAGTATAACACTGAATTGGTTACGTTTATGTTGCAGGTTCTGGATTATATGTTAATCTCTCTCTCTTGGGATTCCCTCCAATGCTTGACTCAATTTTTTCCACTTCCCAATCCCGAAGCCCCCTCCCCACCCTTTATCATACCAGGTTTGCTGATTCTGACTCCTAAGACCATTGGCGTGGTTTGAGTTCAGGATTTCACCATCTCTCATCTCTCTTCTGGACTTTTTTTTTAAGCGGCTTCTTAGATCTCATTCATACACCATCCAGTTCCCTCATAGAAAGCACACGACCCCCCGTTCTCACCTAGACTCTCAGAGCAGATCGTCCCTGGCCTCCTCGCTGTATGCTTTCTCTCATCTGCCCCATGTTCCCTGCTTCTGCAGTGATTGTTCCAAAACGCAGTTCTAATCACGTTTCTCCTCTACAGCGGCCCTTAACACAAATCTCCATGGCTTACAGGAAAAGGGCCTTGGTTGAAGGTCAGTGTCATTCCGGTGTCCTTTCCCCTTCACATCCCCTGCTATCACATTTCACCCTTGGACATCCCAGAGCCCTTCCTGTGAATTAGTAAATGCCCTTAGCATTTACTAACACCAGAGGACAGTGATATGTCTCTTCCACCAGCCTGAGCTTCCTGAGAGCATTGGCAAGAATCGGTATGCAGTCAATAAATAGTCAATAACTGACAGTGTCCTCTGAATTGTTCTTACTCTTTGTTTGCAGATGATTAAGCTGTTACTCATTAAATGTTTGATAGTGAATGAATATAGTCCTGTATAGGTGTTTTTTCAATGAGCATATGGTTAGTGGGAACTATTTAAGAATTAATTTCAACTTTGGGGCACCTGGGTGGCTTAGTCGGTTGAGCACCTGACTCTCGACTTTGGCTCAGGTCATGATCTTAATGCTACGTGGGTTTGAGCCCTGCATTAGGCTCTGCACTGACAGTGTGGAGCCCACTTGGGATTCTCTGTCTCTGCCTCTCTCTGCCCCTCCTGTGCACACTCTTTCTCTCTCTCTCAAAAATAAATAATTAAATAAAAAAAGCTTAAAGAAAAGAATTAATTTCAACTTTATAATTAAAGACTTTGATATATTTGGGGAGGTATACTAACAAAACCCTTAGGTAAGTTGTTAAAACTATTTGGAAGAAAGTGAGCTGAATTAGGTAGTATGACACAGGGGTTCAGCACATGACGTCTGGGTTAAAATCCTGGCTTCACTGTCATCATCAAGACAGTATGGTATTGGCACAAAAACAGACACATAGACCAATGGAATAGAATAGAGAATCCAGAGCTGGGCCCACAAATGTACGGTCAATTAATTTTTTGACAAAGCAGGAAAGAGTATCCAATGGAAAAAAGACTGCCTCTTTAGCAGGTGGTGCTGGGAAAACTGGACAGCAACATGTAGAAGAATGAAACTAGACCAGTCTCTTACACCATACACAAAAATAAAATAAAAATGGCTGAAGGACCTGAATGTGAGACAGGAAACCATCAAAACCCTCGAGGAGAAAGTAGGGAAAAACCTCCTAGACTTCCACCGCAGCAATCTCCTACATGACACATCCTCAAAGGCAAGGGAAATTAAAGCAAAACTGAACCCTTGGGACTTCATCAAGATAAAAAGCTTCTGCAAGGCAAATGAAACAATCAAGAAAACTAATAGGCAACCGACAGAATGGGAAAAGATAGTTGCAAATGACATATCAGATAAAGGGCTAATATCGAAAATGTACAAGGAACTCACCAAACTTCACACCCAAAAAACAAATAATCCAGTGAAGAAATGGGCAGAAGATATGAACAGACAGTTCTCCAAAGAGGACATCCAGATGGCCTACAGACACATAAAGCGATGCTCAACATCACTCA
>PJEM01013916.1:0-38046 GCA_004023845.1 Helogale parvula
TTTTTTTTTTTTTTTTTAATTTTCTGGGGTTTTGAGGGGGAGGAGGCGGGTCTTGGATATTTATTCTTCCAGGTAATATCTTTCCAATTTAGTGTAATATGTATACATGTATAGTCTATAGCTATCTTTTATAACCCTCAGAGAGAGGAGACATATTTTGTTCATTTTTGAATTACCAAAGCCCTAAAATGTTTGAGCCCTGGTGAAGTTGTTTGTTGAGATGGAGGGTTTTAGCTACCAATACATTCTCTGGCAGTGGTATATATCCACTCCTTAGCTCATCTGGGCACTAGGAGAGCCCACCTTTTGTTTAAGAGGCTTTAAAAAAGAAATGAATCTCTTATTCATGGTATTCTTAGGCCAGATACTTACATTCTCTGAGAACTTAAAAGGAATTCTTTTAAGTTTGTCACACACACACACAGCCACATATGTCAAAGCTGTAAATGTATACACATATGCATATATGTTTGTATGTGTAAGTATAGTGTGGGTGTGTGTATGTGTGTGTGTGTATGTGTGTGTGTGTGTATACTGTGCTTTTGAGAATACCACCAAAGTGGTCTACCCACATATACCTGTATTTTCTTTATTATTGTCATTACTTTGGATTAAGAGTGGTGTTGACAAAAATATTCTGCTAAAAGTGAAATATGTTAAATAAAGCATTTGGTCTTTGGCAACTAACCACTGTTTGCCACTAGGGTAATATGTTTACTTATCAGAGGTTCTCATCATAGTCAAAGATACAGAGAGGCACTGAATTTAAAGAATAACATCAGCTCAAAGTGACCATGGTTTGATAGGCTCCCCCACTTCTTTATGAGGTGTCTGGAATTGAAATTCATTTATGAATGTAATGTAAGTTACAACAAAGATTGTAAAGGTATAGTTTGGGTCAGTGGAAATGTCAATTAAAAAACAAACAAGATTTTTGCCTTCCTTTCCTAATCATAAAAACATCACTTCTAAGGAAAGAGGGAAAATTTCTTTCATTAAAATAGAAGCAAACTTGAAAATATTTTAATTTTTTAAATATTTATTTTTATTGTTGAGAGAGAAGGAGACGAGCCCGAGTGGATGAGGGGTAGAGAGAGACAGAGACACAGAATCAGAAGCAGGCTCCAGGCTCTGAGCTGACAACACAGAGCGTGATGTGCGACTCAGGCTCAGGAACCGTGAGATCACCACCTGGACTGAAGTCAGAAGCTTAACTGACTGAGCCACAACAGGCACCCAGAAACTATTCTTTTAATACTGTAGTAGGATTATCCTAGTCTCATAAAACAGTTTGGGGAGTGCACTAACTCTCAATCCCCTGAAATTATGTAATATTTCAGTAATTTACTTTATAACTGTTTATAGAATTTACTAGAAAAATCATTTATCCATGGAGTTTTCTGTCATGATATTTTGATTTGCTGATTCATTTCCTATAAAGATTATAGAACTATTACAATATCTATACATTACTTTGTTTGGTAACTGAAATATTTTCTAGGAAGAAATTCTATTTTCAAAGGCATCAACATAGAATGGTTCACAGTATCTTTTTTAAAATCATTGTATTGACGACAGCATCTTAGTCACATTTTTATTCCTGATGTTTTGATATCTTCTTTCTTCTTCGTTATCAGTCTTGTCAGAAGATTGTCAAAGCTTCACCTCAGCTAATCATTGCTATTTTTAATTTCCTTTATGATTCATTATTCTTGCTGTCATCACTATTATTTTATTCATCTTATATTTTTAATTTTTTTTGTTCTTTAACTTCTTAAGAGATATTCTTTGCTGATTAATCTTAATTATTTTTCTTTTCTGATATTTGCATGAATTTAAGATATAAAGTTCTCTTTGCTTTATATGCATCTACAAATTTTTGTAAGTTGTATTTCTGTTACCATGCAATTCATATATTACCCTCATTATAATTTCTTTGAGCTATGGAAAATGGAAACTGTTTTCTTTTTTAAAATATGCGTTTTCTAGTTATCTTTGTTTTATTGATTAATAGTCAGATCATGCTATGACTAGAGAGAAATTTTTTAATTTAAGTAACTTGAAAATTTTTTAAGTTTATTACTTTATTTTGAGAGAGAAAAAGCATGAGTGGGGAAGGATCAGAGAGAAAGAGAGGGAGAGAATCCCAAATAGGCTTTCCACCACCAGTGCAGAGCCCAGCTGTGGGGTTTGAACTCACAAACTACAAGTTCATGAACTGAGCCCGAGTCAGATGCTTAACTGACTGAGCTACTCAGGTGCCTCAGTAATTTGAAATTTCTTGACACTTGTTTCATGACACACTATGATCCTTTTTGTGAATGGTCCAGGTGTCTTAACATCATGAATATTATGCTTTATTTTTTCAGTATAATGTTCTAAAGTTATTAAATTTGTTATGATTTTTATTTTTTCCAATATCCTTAATAATTTTAGTCTGATTTCAAACCATTACCGAAAAAAGTGTGTGAAAATATCCATTGTGAGTTTGTTGATATCTTCTTTTAGTTTACTAATTTTTCTTTATATATCTTGTACTTATGTTCTTAGATTGCTTTGACTAAAATGTGTTATATTTTCTTGTGATTTATGCCTTCCATAATCATTGGTGAATGTTTTGACTATTATTAATATACATACCCCAGGTTTATTTTGGACAGCAGTGTCTCATTCTGTGTCTATTTGCATTCTTGACATATGTCTCAGAAAAAAATCAGTTTAATTTTGTTTACTCCTCCATCATACCATAGAATTGGTTGATAAATTCCATTTCTATTAGAGTTTGCAGTTTTGACCACAGTGGAATTAGAATACCTGCCAAGAAATTTCTGAGCTATGGAAGCATTAATTATGCCAAAATGTTCTTAAATTGCCCTTAGTAACAAAATGTAATACATTGTAATTACAAATGCAACACATCTTTAAGGCCTCTTTTCAGAATTTAACTGATCAATTTTATGATCTTATTTCCTTTTAGCTGTGACAGTCCCTTGCATTTTTATTTAAACTGTAGGAAATATTGATGGACAAGAATAATATATTTGATTTTATCAACTAAGGAGGAAAAAGAAGAATGTGTAGAAAGACTTTTGAAATTTTTTCTTTTTTTTTTTCATTTTCTAACCAATCATCTTCTTTTTCTGTACTATTCTTGTTCTAGTTCTGTATCCAAATCACATTTCTGGAAATTGCTAGTCTTCCCTTTCATTTAGTTGGTTTATGCATCCATCCAACTTACAGGGAATGTTTTGCTAAACCCCATTCCAATTTACTCTATTGCAACACATATACAAATAAATTCTTCTAAAATATAGTCAGATATCAAATTATTTTGTGAAAAATAGGATTGTCCATTTTTTTTCTGAATATATTCACGATATTATTAAGAAACTGAGATGCTGATTTGCCCTTACAAGATTAGGAAATTCTTACCTTTAGCTGGGATATGACACAGGCTCAAGTGGATTCTGAATTCAGATCCTTGTAGACATTAACATTATTAAGAAGTCTTGGAATTTTTACTGGTGAAGGTCATCATTGAAATCATTAAAATTATATCAGTTAAAAATATTCACATAGTATACACTAAATAGGATATATTATTTTGGTAAACTTAAAAAATGGTAAACTGAAAAATAAAATACAAAGTTATATATTCCTATATACATTTAAGTTAAAAAAAAAGATGTCTTTATTCTAATTAGTTCATAATTCTTAATATTATAAGTGGATTCATAATTTGGGCTAATTAAGCACATATTTTAATCTGCTTCTCAGTCATATCTCCAATATTGTGTCATTGGTTTCCCTCTCAAATGTTTCTAATATGGTCTTATTATTTTTAATTTGTTTTAAATTTTATGCATTCTTATTAAAAGTAGTGAAATAACTTTAATATTTTGGCACACTCAGATATTTTCAAGTGACAACAAAACATAGAAACCTCTCTATAGGTGTGAAGTAACTGGTAACTGCTGATGAAAATCTTCTAAATGAAGCCTCTCCTCAAAGTAGTTTATATCTGCATTAGGTACAAAGAAATGGAACAACTTCCTATCATGAAAACTGTGAGGACTTCTACCGTCTTAACAATATTGCTAATATATTTAGAAAGAAAAGAATTAAACCCATGAAATGCCTAAAAACAATGGGTATATGTGATTCAAAGGTCATTCAGTGCCAAGTACCAAGTATACACACCTCAAGAGAATTAGTGACAGAGACCATCTGTATTAAGGTTTCATTAGGGCCCTGTCTTCATCGGTTGTGGATGCTGTGATGTGCACTCATCCAATGCCCCTTTAGTGAAGGACTAGTTAACCCTTGCTTTGGGGACGTTGTGGGCACATGCTTTCAGGCATCAGCCTAAACAAAGGTCGCCTCTGTTCCAAAGTATCAAGGATGTTTTCTTTGGCAGGTGACCGACATCCAGTGTTTCATCAGTGAAGGTACTTATTGGGCCTGGTGTCACAGGGGAACTGTAGTCCCCGAGCTCTCTGTGAGTCAGCAGAACTGTCATGAGAGCCGCATCACAGCCGAACTTTTCCTTCTGCTGCTTCCGCAGGTTTTGATAATCAAGGATCTCCTTAATCAGCATCTCACACTAAACCCTTTCTAAAGAATCTAATCTGTGACACTGGCGAATAAACGTAAGTGTGTTTGTGCACAGTAGAAAACACTCAAATCGAAGTTCTACAGAAGAACTCTAGGAAAAGCAAGGGCATTTACCATACGCACCGTCGGACCTGTTGCTATAGGAGGATGTAGGGATTGAGACCTAAGTAAAAGCCGACTCACCAAGAGAATAGTCATGCTCAGGACTTTAGAATATGCTACACTTGATCTTAGCCAAATGGCCGAGAAGCGATGGAACTTTAGAATATGAACATATGTCTAATCCTTCCCATATTGAAAGAAATTCAATCTACAATCACACAGCACTTAGGTCTCATCTACCAGTTTGAAAAATGTAAAGTTGGTAACTAATTGAACAAGTGAGGATGGATGGGCAATGGACGAGTTGATCACATCGAAGGTAAGAGTAAAGTGAGCACCAACTGTGGGCAGCTCAAAGGGGCAACATTTGTCAAAATACAAAATTTACATGCTATGCTTGACCCAGGAAACTCAACTGTCAGCCTCTATTTTACAGACATTCCAAGACATGTTACATGAGAAGAATAAAGGTTTGGGTGACTGAATATATGTTTGTAGTATGCTACTATGTGTGGGAGGAAGTAAACTTTAAAATATGTAACTATATAATATATAGCCATAAACATAGAAACACAAATATGTGTGAAAGTGTGTGTGCATATAATTTTCTACAAATTCTAGGTTTAGAAAGATATAAAAATGTCTCCAGAATATTCAGTGAATAATATGTTTATACATATACAGAATATTTCTGGATACATAAAAAATGAACTGGCCATTGTCTTTGTCTCTGGGAATAGGAAAGTAGTTCAGTGAGAAAATTATAGAACACACTATTCGCTATATAGTCTATTATAAATTCTGAATTTTATACTGTGAAATTGCACTTGAAAAATAATATTAACCCAAAATATTGAGACTCAAAGTCGTATCCAATATGCCATAACAGTTACCTTCAGGTAATCAGCCAGAGATGAATGAGTTTTCCTTCAAATCAAATATGAAATGTTTGCTCAGATTCTCTGGAATTTCTTTGAACAATTCTAGGCTTCCTTGCAATAACTGTAAGTTAAAAATAATGATCTCTGTTAACAGCTATGACATCCTTTATGATTTTTTAAAAAATTCTGTCTATAACTTTTTCTTTTCTAAACAGAAGCTGAGTAATAAAAATGAGCATTACTTTATTTTTAAAAATCCGATTTATGTCGACTTTATAAGAAAAATTTAGCCTTCATTAACCAAAATTTTTCTCCAGCCATATGTCTTTTAGTTATCTGAGTTTGCTCTTCAGCAGTTCTTTGAACATTCTCTAATTATACACCTGTTTTGGGTTAAATTAATTAACTACATACAACTCTGAAATATGAGATATGTCTTAGGAAAGCGAATATTTCTGTTTCTCTTAATTACTTTATAGAACATCACAGGTAAAAGCCTTTTTTTTTTCTTTCATCAAATGCTGGCATGAACTTGAAGACAAGAATACTTTTACCTAGATCAGTCATACTGCAGTATACAACACTGCTTTCAAAATTTCAGGATTACAGCACTTTGATGAAAATTAGATAAAGGAGCTCTTTCTGTAACGACACATTAGAGAAAAATTTCCTCTCTGGAATGAGCAATTAGACAAAAAGGATGCCCATCTGGTAAAAAGCACAGTGCACAGCTTAGTTGACTGGGCAGAGGCTGGATAGTAACCCCCCAGTGAAAACACAAAGCACCCAGCACGATGGGGAGGGCTGTCTTGACCAGCCTGAGGATGGAGACAAAGTCCAGGTGCAGTTCAGAACTCTTGGTCTACTTAATGTCAACCAATATAAATTATGTCAAAGAAAACTGGCATCTTTCTATGCCTCCACTTAGAGAGAGCTGTGCATTAGAACTCAAGGCAAAGAAAAAAAGAACTTTGTTCTCTTAGATAAAGCAAAACAAACAAACAAATGAACCAACTTCTGCAAACAGAGCCACCCCACCTCCACTTAGTTCCAGTCTTCTAAATAAATGTACCTTGAACTTTTCCTGAATTTCCCTCAGGAGACACCAATTTTCCTGATTTTAGAGGGCTAATGTCTGAAAGCCTTGCAAATATAATAATCACATGGACAAATAGCTTTCCATCAACAAGTGGTTTCTGTCAATAATCTTGCTATATTTGTGGATTTTTTTTTTAATTTTAGAGAGAAAGAGAGAGAGAGAACGTGAGTGAGCATGTGAGTTGGGGAGAGGGGCAGAGGGAGAGAAGAGGAGAAAATCCTAAGCATGCTCCACGTTCAGCTCTTAGCAGGGCAAATCCTGTGACCTTGAAATCATGACCTGAGCAGAAATTGAGTCAGATGCTCAACCAACTGATCCACCAAGGCACCTGGGTTTTTTTTTTTTTTCCTGTAAATACCTATCTTTTAATTTGATGAGCCAACATCTCTTCTACATGCTTCTTTGCAAGAAAACTTTTGTTCTTTTTCTATCTGTGTCTTATTTGACAGTTATTGTTGGTGAAAGAGATAGGGTTACAAAGTATGTATGGACAGTCTGATTCGTCATGTTATAAAGGCCATTGTATTCTACCCTGCCAGCAAATCCTGCCAGCTAGCTTCAAAAATACCCAGACTGCAACCACTTCTCACTAAATCCATAATTGTCTTCCTGGTTCTTTTGTCAGCACCTTCCATGTGGATTATTGCAAAAGTCTCCTAAATTATCTCCCAGAGTCATTCTGCCCATTATCAATCTCTTTCCACCATGGTAAAATGTAAATAAGATCAATGTCAGTCTTTTGCTCAAAATTCTCCCAATAACTTCCCATCCCATGTCGGTAAAAATCATGAAAATATGCTGTACATCTTTACACATTCCCACTCACCACCACCTCCCATTACATAACTTACTTCATCTCACCCTTCTCCATTCTCCCTAGCTAAATTGTCCTTGCTGCTTCTTGAAATCAAATCACCAAACAAGTTCCTCCTTGAAAATAGACCCACTAAGCGAGTACCTGGGCTCCTTCAGATCATCTTCAAATCCCACTACCGCAGGGCGTCCTGTGTGCCCACTCTGGCACTTCTGATCCTTCTGACATTTTTCTGGATAGCATATATCACTCTCCGCATATCATATATTTTACCTATTCGTTTTATTTATTGCTTGTATTTGAAACACTACAACATAGACTCCATGAGAGATTTTTGTTTTGAGTGTGTTGTCTTCTGTAACATGTTTGTTTGCAAAATGCATTCATTTCATTCACTGATACTTGCCTCTGTGTGTCAATATCTTCATTTTTATCATTTTTCTAAAGTAAGCTCTACACCCAGTGTGGAACTTGAACCCAGGAGATCAAGAGTCGCGCTCTCTACCAATTGAGACAACCAGGAGCCTCGATATCTTTACTGTCAGTATAAGAGTAACAATTCCATTTATCCTGTTGGATTTATGTGAAGGTTAAAAAGAAGAAAATGCACGTGAAAGAGTTGTTATTATGCCACATAGTAAGGCTCCATTAATATTAACTGTTAATAATTATGGTGAATGATAATGATTTGTTAATATCAGGGAATATTTGGTTGGATTTGGTTTCTTAAGACACAAAAAGCAAAACAAAAACTCTACTGCCTATTCCTTAAAGAATTTAGCCAAGCAAAGGCGAGTTGACCAGAGAAGACTCATGTTCTCACAAGTTTACTAGAATTTCCTTGCCATTCTCCTTCGCCAGGACACTACACTTCACATCTGTAATTCAATTTCCTTTTCTTTCTTGCCTATTCACCTTATTATAATTTTTTCTCCCTATATCTACTGTCCAATCCAAAATCATCTTTTGAAACAAACATTCTCTTTTCACCAGTTTTATTATTCCAGCTGTGCAGTCCAAAACATACAGGCAAACATTTCATCTCCCCAAGGTTTAAATTCTCAGAGGGAATTATTGGCTCTAATTCATTCATCCCAAATCATTTCACTTTTTAATATAACTTCTATTTCAGTGTTTCCCATTTTTCTTATATAACCACTCTCCCTTCCACATTATTCGAATATACTTATATATACCCGCTTTTCCTATTATCTTTAACTGTATGCTTTTACTGTTTTGCCACACTGCCTAAAATGCCATTCCCTAGAGAACTAGATACTATTTTACCAGAATTTAGTGATACTATTGTTACTCCATCAAAACATTTAAGAACCCAAATGTCAAAATTATGATGCATGACTATTATGTAATCAGCTTTCAGCTAAAGATCACACTGACTTTGAAGTATTTTATAAAAGATATTGTCTTAAGTATGTTCTATACAAATTTTGATTGAATTTTACAAACTAAATTTTCCATATCAGATTTGAAAACTGATCTCAGACGCTGAAATATGTATATGGCTTATTTTTTCAACAGTTTAATGAAATGTACTTCCAATATAAATACCAAAAAAGTTACCTTGTTTTTACCCAGAAAGATGAAGAATTTTAATGTCACAATCATAGATTGTTTTGCTTAAAAAAACTCAAAGAAAAGAACAAACAAAACCAGGAATAGATTCATCAATATAAATAATACACTAATGGTTGCCAAAAGGGGGTGGGGGTTGGGGAAAGGGTGAAGTAGGTGAAGGGAATTAAGAGGCACCTGGGTGGCTCAGTCGGTTCAGTGTCAGACTCATGGCTTTCACTCAGGTCCTGATCTCACCATTTGTGAAATTGAGCCCTGTGTGGGCTCTGAGCTCAGTGTGAAGCTTGCTTTGGATTCTTTCTCTCCCTATCTCTGCCCCTCCCCCACTCATGATCTTCTCTCTCTTAAAAAAAATTAAAATAATCTTTAAAAAAAAGATACAGGAGCACCTGGTTTGCTCAGTCATTTAAGCATCCAACTTCAGCTCAGGTCATGATCTCACGTGAGTTTGAGCCCCAGATCAGGCTCTCTGCTATCAGAGCCTACTTCAGATCCACTCTCCCCCTCTCTCTACCCATTCCCAACTTGTGCTCTCTCTCTCTCTCCCCAAAATAAATATTTAAAAAAAGATACTAACTTCTAGTTATAAAATAAGTCACAGGAATAAAAAGCACAGTTTAGGAAACATAGTCAATACTGTTACAATTATGACAGATGGTAACTACAGTTTTCATGGTAAGCATTTTGTAATGTATGTAATTGTCAAATCACCATTCAGTAACCTGAAAGTAATATAATATTGTAAATCAATTTTTCTTCAAAGTATTAAAAGTAAAATACATAACATCAAACAATTAGTGAATTAAATATTGCTCTTATTTGTATTTTCAAAATTTAATTGTGCTTTGATCTTACTACAAAGAGATATGTTTGTAAATAAGTCAGTTATAAAAGTGCTTGTTGTTTGGAAGCAATTATTGAATTCAGTGACAGACTGGACTTGTATATACGGGGTTGTATTGCGACTGGAGTTACATCTATAAGATATCATTTTAAGGAAAATGAAAAGCCTAAGTTATCAAAGAAATACTTCTTTGAAAAATTATTCCCTTTTAATACAAAACCTCAGTGTAATCTGTGCACTTACATAGAAGATACAAAAAGCAAATTCAAAACCTAGCATATAAATGCCACTCTGCTTTTGGAAACAGAATAATGTTTAGTCTGTGAATGTGTGTAAAAATTGTCATCTTCTTATTGGGTACTTTTGTGGGAAAAACAGTGTCACATTTCTTGCTGAGCTTTCATAAATTGTTAGCCAAATAAGTTTGTTAAATGTGCACATTTTATCTGGTGAGGTTTTATGGTGAGGTTTTATGGTTTATGACTTAGAGAGGCAGGCTGCAGGATAAAACTCTAGGACCCTGGTTATTCCAGTAACCGATTGCAGACAGAGTATGACTGACGACATAATCTATGGTGTCTGGCAAGCTGTCCTTTGCAAAAATGCATGTAGGAAATTAATTTTCACTTTTTTCTTTTTTATACAATGTTATGGCTGCAAAATTAATCCACATTGTTATCTGTGGTCTAGTTCCTTTATTTTCATTGCTTTATAGAATTCATATAGACTTACAATTTATTTTTCCTTTCTACTGTTGCTGGGCATGTAGGTTTTTTGTTTTGTTTAGGTTTTTTTTTTGACAGTATAGACAATTCTACTGTAAATATTCTTTCATGTATCCTGGCCTGAATGTGCTTCAGTGTTTCTAATGTGTCTTTGGAAGAGTGAAAACACTGTAGATGGAGATAGCTTTAATTTTAATACATAAGATATTTTCCTATGAGTTTTTCTGTACAAAAAAAAAAATGAAATAACTGTTCCTTCTATCATTTTGCCTGTAAAGTCAGCCCAAAATCTCAGTCTAGTTAAAACACGATGTCAGACCTTTAAGTCACATATGTCTGTTTAATTTTTCTGTCTTTTTAGTTTGGTCATGCTTATGTTTGATTTTTTTAAATCCTTTTATTTAAGTTTTGCAATTTTATTGTATTTAAAAGGCTACTTCAGAGCCTTTGTGGTAGAGAATCTAAAAATCAGGAAAAAGAATAAAATTAAAAAATTAATAGACAAGTAAATAGAAGAGGCACATATTTATAATGGCTATTAGTAACAGAATATGTGAATTTAAGAATAAAGAGAAAATTATATATGTATATAGCAATGATTAGGAGAAGATATTTATGTGCATAAATGTATGTATGTATATATATATATGTACACACACACACACTAATACCTTGGATTGCAAATAACTTGTTCTGTGCGTGTTCCACAAGATGAGCAAAAATAAAATTTAACTTTATAAGTGAGTGACATCTTGTAATAGCAGTAGAATGTGATGCTGAATGTCACGTGATCACAACAGAGCCAAGGGTTATTTGAAATTTGCTTTGATATATAAATGCTTTGGATTACAAGCATGTTTCTGGAATGAATTATGTTCACAAACCAAGGTTTCATTGTGTGTGTGTGTATACACATATATGTATATGTAATATATGCATGTATTCCAGTAAAAGTCTCACTGAACATCGTGAGTGAGGTTGGACTCAGAGGTACACATCTTTTCTTCATGTCATTTTATGTCTCTAAACTTCTGCAGGACTAAATAAAAATGTAATTGTCAAGGGGCGCCTGGGTGGCTCAGTCGGTTAAGCCTTCGACTTAGGCTCAGGTCATGATCTCACATTCGTGGGTTCAAGCCCCGCGTCGGGCTCTGTGCTGACAGACAGTTCAGAGCCTGGAGCCTGCTTCCAATTCTGTGTCTCCCTCTCTCTGCCCCTCCCTGCTCATGCTCTGTCTCTCTCTGTCTCAAAAATAAATAAAAACATTAAAAAAATTAAAAAAAATAAATAGCAAAAGAAAAATGTAATTGTCAAGCTACCTGGAGGTTTGTGTGGAGTACTACCCATTTGATATTTGATATTTTTTAAAGATGGTGAGAGCAGCAGAGGACATATTCTGGCAATTTGGGGAATTTACCTTTTCAGATTGTGAAATTCTTTTCAGAATTGTCATAGTCTCCAAGGCCTGCAGGAAAAAAGTTCCTCAGATGATCCCAGTCTGCTTTGTGTAATCCCCACATGTGAGCATTGACAAGACCTGTGGCTGACTTAAACGGAGTGAGTACAGCAGAGGTGATGGGGTTTAGAGGGTAGGAAAGTAACATACACATGACACATAAGGGGTGCTTGGGTGGCTCAGTCAGTTAAATGTTCTTGGTTTCTTCTCAGGCCATAATCTCATGGTACATGTGTTCGAGTCCCAGTCAGGCTCTGCAATGGCAGTGTGGAGCCCACTTTAAATGGTCTCTCTCCCTCTCTCTCCACTCCTGCCCTGCTTGTGTACATGCCTTCTTAATCTCAAAATAAATTTTAAAACCTTAAAAATAAACGAATACATAAAAAGTGTAGCCCCTGTCTCTCTTTCCATTCTTGGCTTTGAAGAAGCAAGCTGCCATGAATCCCACAGCCCCAAGTAAAGTAATATTTCTTATTGCCTTGATTATATTACTTCTAAGTAGGAGAGTTTTTATAATGCACAACAATTATTATTCAAAGACAAGTAGACCTATATATTTCTCACCCAAGAAGATCTCTCATTTCAATTATATTTTGTAAGAAAAATAGCACGCAGCAACTTACTGCATATTTTATGTTAGAAGAGACCATTGTGTTGAGAAGGAAAGGAACACAGATTATGGAAGAGCTCCATGGGCTCCTACTGAAAACGTTCCGCAGGATGCTTGGATTCATAATTGCACACCATTATTTCCTGAGGAATGTTTCCTTGTACCATAGTTCTGGAAGACAATCTGATACATCCTCACTGGCATGATGCAAACTTCTATTTGGAAGATGATTATGGAAAAGAAAATGGCTCTACAGTTTGTCAAATATGTTATCTCTTTACTGAAATGATTTACTGGCAATCAAGCCACAGCAAAAAGCAAATGATTTGAACCAACCAGGTTTTTTGCACAGAGGCCTGAGGCAGAGTGGTAGTCACTGGCTTTTCTCCATTATGATATTAGTGTCTTCCTGTAGACTGAACTGAAATTATTCTATGACCTGAGCATCTCATTTGTAGATAAGTCAAAAGTAGTGCTCTTAAATTTGTTTTAAAAAAAAAAAGCATCAGGCATAGGAGCACATGTACCCCAATGTTCATAGCAGCAGTGTCAACAATAGCCAAAACATGGAAAGAGCCTAAATGTCCATCACCTGATGAGTGGATCAAGAAGATGTGGTATATATATATACAACGGAGTACTACATGGCAATGAGAAAGAATGACATATGGCCATTTGTAGGAAAGTGGATGGACCTCGAGGGTGTCATGCTAAGCAAAATAAGTCAGGCAGAGAAGGACAGAAACCATATGTTTGCACTCATAGGTCTAACAGGAAAACAGGAGAAACCTAATGGAGGACCAGGGGGAGGGGAAGAGGGAAAGAGAGTTGGGGAGAGAGAGGGATGCAAAACTTGAGAGACTATTAAATGCTGAAAATGAACTGAGGGTTGAAGGGAAAGGGGGAGGGGGGAAAAGAGGTGGTGGTGATGGAGGAGGGCACTTGTGGGGAAGAGCACTGGGTGTTGTATGGAAACCAATTTGACAATAAACTATTTTAAAAAAAAGCATCAGAGAATTTTATCTATTTTCCATATCCTCTTTCCACTTGCGTATTTATTTTCAAATCACATATATGTGAGCGCACACATCTAAAATAATAATTGCCTCTTCTCTCTCAAAGGGCATAATTTTCACATGTTCAACTTTCTGGAAATGTGTATAAATATATGGACACTGAAACACATTGGGTCATTTGTTGTTTGGAAACTTTAGTTATTCTTTATGTATTGAGTAGACATGACTTCCAACACTAATTTAAAAAATACTTGGTTTTCTGTGGATTATAATATTCTCTTTTTTAATGTTTATTTATTTTTTTTAGAGAGAGAAAGAGTATGAATGAGGGTGGGGTACAGACAGAGGGAGACATAGAAGCGGAAGCAGGCTCCAGGCTCTGACCTGTCAGCACAGAGCCTGACATTGGGCTTGAACTCATGAACCGTGTGATCATGATCTGAGCTAAAGTCAGACACTTAACCGACAGAGCCACCCAGGTGCCCTTATAATATTCTTTATAAATGGGCCACTACTTATCTTTTAGAGATGGAGTACAGCTGACTTGCTTCTTCAGCACTGTGTCCTTTTTGGTTTTTGCCAAGTCACCTGCCAGTAAGCATTTTCAGTACTCAAGGTAAGTCCAGAAACGAATTTCTTCCAAGAAAGCCTCTACACTGAGGTTTTTCTTTTCTGAGAGAAAACTGAAAGCAAACCTGTTAATAAGGCCAAAAAGTGTCTGCATGTTCCTTTAATTTTTTACGAGGTATATATTAAACTTGAGTGATATGGAGAGACTGAATAGAGGTTGACACACGTCTGACCGAACCAACCAACTCAGAGAATACACTGCATCTGCGCCCACTGCTGCAGATATGGTTAGGGTGGTCAATTCAATTCATTTTCTATCGACATTCCAAATGATCTGTATGATTTGGGGGGACACCAAGACATATACCATTGATTGGCTATGCCTTCATTTTTCTTTCCATAGATGTGAGAAATTAGCTATAAGTTAAACTTGTAAAGGGGCAAGTCAAATTTGCATCTTGTCAAAGTTTGCACAGTTCCAGGGATGAAAACACATGTGGCTTAAATGTGAATATGAGTTCACATGTGGTCTACACATGTGGATGTGCAATGGGTCACTATGCTGACCCCCTAGATTGAGGGAAAGGGTCAATGCGTAAACATTTATTTCTTAGTAAAATGTCCAATAGCAATCAAGTGTTAATTTCCAGTCATTATTGGAGAAAGGTGTTTTGTTGAATTCATGTTCAATTCTAGTAATTTAACCAGTGCATCATTAATTATTAAACTTTAAATAATGGAAAACACATGGTATTATGTCAGATAACTTCACTTTATTTGCCCACACTGGGTATTGCATGTTTTTATTGTGTCTTGTACTAGAGATGAATAGGATTATCTCCCTGAAACATGTACCTGATACAAAATCACCTCCTGATTAGCAAGCTGTCCAATATCAAAATTGTTCCGTATTTCAATCTTTGCTTCTTTAATTTCGCATTTTGCCATCTTTATTTAACTCAACTTAATGCTCTTCAATGTAACAAAAGAAGGAAAGAGAAGAAATAAACTTTCAAATAACACTTTCCTTTGGGAACAGTTCAGGTGATCTGGAATGCTTGGTAACAATGGTTAAGGAAAGAGACATGTCTAATAATATCTGAAAAGATCTGAAATTATTGGTTCTTTGGGGAACTGTTGGTTTCCTCCTTTCAGATAAGGAAAAAGACATAACATAATTTCCTTTTTTTTTCTTACCTGCCAGGAGTGAAATACTATATTCAGTTACAGCATCTATATTAACTTTTGCAGTTAGAATTTTTTGGGGTATTTTCTCCCTATCTCTCTTGTGTATTCATTTTATGTATATTTTCCTATAACATTTTGTAAGTCTCACAAATTCTTTTTTTTTCCCTGAGGGATAAAAGTTATAAATAGAGTTTAATGAAAAATATATTGGTTCCAATGAAATGGAAATTGTGGAGTTCATTTTTTCCCTACTGTATGTCAGAAGAGCAAACATTCTAAAATACACATCTGATCCCATTATCCTTTTAGAAACTTTACAACTTGTCTTCAACATAAAAAACAACAACAACTGTATTCTGTGGGTTATAATATTCTCTATAAACGGGCAACTATTTATCTTTATAATTATCTTTCAATTTAATCCCACAGCTCATATCCTAGTCTTTCTGAACTACTTACGTTTGCAAAACATAATATGGTTTCCAAACCTATACTGTACACACTGCTTCTTTCACTTCTCCTTTTAATTATTGTTTCAAATTCCTGATAACACAGTCTTAGTATCCTTTACAACAAAATACTTTGGAAGATCTTCTCACCTTCTTTAACCTTTCCCAACCGCACCCACACAGATATGAACTGGTCACTTTCTTTCTCAAAATCCCCAGTATTCTGTGTAGTTATGTTTCAAAACATTTAGGACACGATATTTTAATTAGCAGTCCATAATTCTCAAGCAAGAGCTCCTCCATTAAAAAAATAAATAAAACCTGTTGGATAACTTGGAAAGTTTCAGTGAATATTGGGTAAAGAAACCAAATAAATCATATAACCAGTGACTAAAAAAAACTTACTAGTTTAGAATAGATTATCGATATGAATACTGGTCATTCACAGTTTGTGTTCCATTTCAACTGTAACCAACATTTTGATTCTCATCTATGGGGAAACTGCCCTCCAGACTAAATATAATGTGTACTTCCTGAAGCAATTTTTTCCCTCCAACTTGGTCATCCACAATTACTTTATCCTGATATTAACAAGTCAGGATTTATACTTAATCCTTACTTTTAAAAACAAACTGTATATTCCTATCATGGTACAGATCTCAATTTACTAAATATTTGACACTTAATGACTTCTTTATAGCTGAGTATCAACTCCATAAGTCATGCAGAATGGAAATGTATGGTGATAAACGTGAATTGTATAGTAGTTAAAAAACTATGGTTGGATTACAGAGTTCATTTACATATCCAAATCTAGATATTTTAATAGAAGATGTCATAATGTGAAATATGAATCTAGAATTAATGTAACATAATATCATACTACAAATTTTATGTATAGGGAAATTGAGAGGCAGTGAAATCAAATTTATACAAAAATCTGAGTCCCTAATCTAATTAATTGTCTCATTCTGTGCACAATTTTCCCTTTAATATAGCTTGTTTTATAAAACTAAGAAGTCACTTTGGCAGTGAAGAGAGGGAGGAGATAAAGGGGATAATGAAAAACCCAATCATTTGTCTGGGAATGTTCAATGAGAAAGGAAACCATAAATCTCATTAGACTTCACAGTGGGATATTGGGTAGAGGATATGCTACTGGCTTTCACTTACAAAAATAAACCTGCATATAAGTGACATTTTCCATTTTGCCCTTCTCATTCAGTTAGCCACTGAAACTTAACCCTTGATGGACATGTCAGCTTCCATGACCCCCCCCCCCACCCCCAAGTCTCTGCAGGCAGTTCATTGATCATTTGGTTAAAATACAGTGGGATTTATTTCTAAAATTAGGCTTAAAAAGGTCACAGGCTTATATACATTTTAAAGGTCTACATGGCACAGTAATATTTATCTGTCAACAAATACCAACACCAGCTTTTTGGTTGATCTGCTGAAACTTAAATCCACCCTGATATTGTTTGAAGATTTCGAAGGGTAGGGTTGGTCAGCCAAGAAAATGTGGACCTGACAGTCACGCCTGGGTGACTCAGTTCTTTAAGCGGCCGACTTGGGCTCAGGTCATGATCTCACCATTTGTGGGTTTGAGCCCCACATCGGACTCTGTGCTGACAGCTGAGAGCCTGGAGCCTGGAGCTTGCTTCCAATTCTGTGTCTCCTTTTCTCTTTGACCCTCCCCCACTCCTACTTTGTCTCTCTCTCTCTCTCTCTCTCAAGATTAAATAAATATTAAGAAAAAAAGTGGACCTTATATACAAGCTTAGATTCAGGACACTGAAGTTATGGATGTTGCTTTCAATCTATTTCATGAAGCATTGTTTTGCTTTGTTTTATTTTGTTATGTTTGTTTTATTTTCTCCCCTATGAAGAGCTGTAAAATAAAACCTGGTCAAACATTTGCTCACAAACTATGACAAAAATAGATTCCTAAGGGAATAATTAAATAATGTCTGGTTAACTATGTTTCCTCACATGGAAGGATGTTACTAGTGAAAATGCCTGCCCGTATTTTTAAATCTACATGAAAGTATATTTAGATTTCATAAGGAAAAAACTTTTGTTCAAATTATATTTTTTATAAAAAGGGGAATAAATAAGAAAGTTTCGTGAGGTGGTCAGAATAATGGCCCCTCAAGTCCACATGCTAATCTCTAATGCATGAATATGTTAACTTACATGGCAAAAGGGATTGACACGTAAGATTAAATTAAGGACCTGTTCACGAGAAGCTTGTTATGCATTATGCAGGCCCTTTATTATCACAGCGGTCCTTAAAAGTAGAAGAGCAAAGCAGACAGAGGAATCAGAACAAGACAAGACATTGTTACATTATATATTGTAATGATGGAAGGAGGGGGAACCCCCCAAGATTGTGGGTGGCCTCTGGAAATTGAACAGATCAAGGAAATGAATTCTCTTCTAGAGCTATTAAAAGCAAAGACAGCCCTAGGGACATACTAATCTTAGCCCAGTGTGACCCATGTCAGATTTCTAGCTACAGTCTGTAAGATAATAAGTTTGTATTATTTATGTTGCTAATTTTGTGGTAATTTATTATAACAGTGGCAGATCAAATATAAACATTAATCTCTGATGCTTCCTGAAACAGAAGGATTTTAGGAGCATCTGAGTGGCTCTGCTCCTCTCCTCTGCTGGTACTCTGTCTCTCTTTCTTAAAAATGAATATATATAAATAAAAAAGCAGGATTTCAGAGGGATTTCAAAAGCACAGCAGGGCAAAGATGTCAGGAAAAGTCACACTTTCCTCCATTCTAATCAACTTGTTTTTTTAATGTTTATTTTTGAGAGAGAGAGAGAGAGAGAGAGAAAGCATGAACTCACACGTGAGTAGGGGAGGGGCAGAGAGAAGGGGAGAGAGAAACCCCCAAGCAGGCTCCAGGCTGTCAGTGCAGAGCTCTAGACAAGGCTCATTCCCACGAACTGTGAGAGCATGACTGAGCAGAAATCAAGAGTTGGACACTTAACCGACAGAGCCACCCAGATGCCCCTGGACTTCAAGTAAATATTAAACCATATCACTCAACAGTAAAGACCAAAGTCATCTTTGCAATTGGTTCACTAGAAAAAAGACTAAAAATGTATATATTAGAAAATACTTCCAAAGGAATAGAGAAAGAAGAAACATTTAAAATACACTATCATTAATAATTAGAAAGGTCTAAGATTCTTAATCCATGATACAAGAAAAACAAAAAAATGTAGAGAACCAAAGTTTTAAAAATATCTTGAAAATTAAAATTATTATGTAATAATTTAAAAATTTAGAAGATAAATAAAATCAATAAATGGACATACATGAAGGTCCTAAATGATAAGAAAATCTTCAAGAGAGTAGAGGAAAAAATGTCAAAAGATAACAAAAGAAGGAATATGAGACTATCAAAAAAATCATTCCAAGAATTCTAGGATCCAAATAAGGAAAATCCTAGAAAGAAGAGGTAAATAGAGAGAAATAAATAAAGATAGAACTTGAGAAAATGTCCCTAAGGTATGAATTTCCAGAAATAAAGGCCACTGCAAAATGGACTGAAATGGGCTCATTCTTAGGCAGATCATCTTGGCATTTTAGAATACAGTGGAAGTCTAGAATATTCTAAAACCTTTAATCCCTTGTTTCATCCAAAGGATTAAAACTCAGAATGGCATCATACATCTTAATAGCGACATTGTGAACTAGGAAAAAAAGCAACAATGTCACTGAAATTCAGAAGGAAAGCAATCTCTATACTAGGACAAACTATTACTATTAATTATGAAGAAAAGATTAATTTATTTTAAGATATCAAGGTATCAAAAAGTTCACTGCCACATTTTCTTTCTCAGAAACTCCTAGAAAATGTGTTACATTAAAAAACAGACAAACAAAAAATGTAAACCAGAAAGATGAAAGCGTATGCTCCATTAAACAGAGAATGTGGGAAACAGAATCCTCCTGGATGATAATGTATAGGAGACTTAAAAATAATTTACCTAAGTGAACCGGTCAGAATGCTTCAGGAGAGATTTCCTTAGGAAGACAAAATTGTTCAAACATTAATGTGTTTGATGAATTAATAGGAAAGTATTTATAATTGGGAAAGACTCTGGCTGAATATATATATGCATATACATATTTAAACCATATATTTAATATATATGCAAAGAAAAAAATATATATGCAAAGAAAAAAGAAGACAATTATTAACCCTACGGGGGAATATGGTGTGAAGGGTTAGAAAAATGATCCAAACCCATGGGCTCAATTGTGATAGATAGCACTAATGAAAACACTGATGATAACCAGTCTAATCAAAAATATCATATAACAATGTTGGAAATTTAGTGGAGGGTGGATGTGGTGGAGGAACAGTGGGTAGCAGGAGTCGAAACAGAACTAGATCTTATAAAAAGCAAACAGATAATATTCTCCAATGGAAAATCAAGAAGAAGCATTGTAAGAATGGTTAGAGATTTGTATGTAAATAACATCGGCACCACCCAGGGAGCTGGGACTACTCTTGTTTGTGGATTTCATTTAACTAAAAACTGGCTAAACAGTCTTTCTGAGGATCAATTTTTTCAAGGATAGAATGGAGATAATTTTTACCATGTAGAATATTGTAATGACTCAAATAATGTGTGCAAGTCACCATGCAAGTGATGGATACAGGGAGCTAGGAAAAAGACAGGCAGAGGCTAAAGATGTGATTCTTAGTAAGCAAGAGGCAGTTAATGGGTTTTCCCGTATTTGCGGTTTATAGCATCCATTGATCAGCCAAGTATTTGGAAACAGCCATGATTTCAAGGCAACTTTTCAAGCATAAAAGGCAGAATTTGAAGGAAAAAAAAATCTACTTACTGATTGATGAGGAGCATATTCTTTGAACCTCACTAGGCCAGAAGCTTCAGGAATGTGACTTTTTAACTCAATTCTATGAGGTGCCAGATAATTGGGCTCATTACATATCACAGAACTTGTCTGATTCAAAATTAGGAACACACTTTTTTTTAAAGAAACATTTTCAGGAAAAGTAGCTCAACACTTTTTTAAAAAGGGGATTTGATATTTAAACAAAATTAGGAAAACTACGTATTTAACTGTTTTACTTACTATGGCTTTTGAAGCCCTTGCTCAGAGGACAGGATGGTCATGAAGATTCCTTTAAAAGAAATGCAGGTCTGAAACAGTCTGCATTATTATGAGCCGGTTCCATATTACTGAAGCATCTCATAAATAAAAAGCAAAAATAAAAGTACCCCTCAAGGAATGCATTGTGATAGATTGAATCATTGTGTTTTGAGAGGTAAGAGGCTCATGATAAACAAACCAAGTCAAGGAATATGAGTAAGTCACTTTTGGAAAGTGGAAAAATGATGAACACACTGTAAAAATTAAGCCCAATCATGTTTTTAAAGTTTAATATAGTTTTTATAAAACGTGAATACATGAATTTATAGTTTTGTAACCTAAATGACTTTGCACATTTAAATAATTATTAATTGCATGCCAGAAAATGCAATTAGTTGGATTCTAATTTGAAGACGATGTACAATGTAATTTAAGCACAAATTCGGAAGCAGAGACCACAGGAGTGCTGTGCGGTCAAGCTGAACTCTCTTCACACTATGGAATTGTGGGAATTTTTCATAAATCAAATAGAATAGAGGCCACCTTCTTCATAATCTCTCTTTCTCCAACAGAAATAATCCATTATCACCCTATCTGGTCTAGAAAAATTGGCTTTTTAGTACTGAGACAACTAAATACATTTCTTAGTATTTAAAGAAATATATGGATGAATTTAAAAGCACATAAGAATTTTTCAGAAATAACTAATGATAAAATATCCTTATTTTTAATTTGTATATATTTACAAAACTATATTCACATATTGCAGAGAAGGATGAACATTTCAATTGAAGATAAGCATTATCAAAATAATCATATTTCTTTTATTCACATCATTTTGATAAATAGAGTGAAATATTTTACTATGACAGGAGCTACACCATGAAAATCCCATAAAAGGGACTAATTTCCAGTTGTTAAGTAGAGTTATTCAGTTCAATGAATACATTACATTTTGCTTTCCAATAGTCACCACATTGGTGGGCTGACAATTATCCTGGCTTCAGTTGACTTTATTCTCTTTGATTTGAGCTCTTATAACTTCCTGAAATGGAAATACCAGAGATTTATTTTTTATTCAGTCAATAAAATGCAGAACTTTTCACTGCTGAGAAAACACGTCATATACAGATTGAACAAATGTTACATGAAATCACTTTGATAAGAAGTCTTCCAGGCTGAAATAGATGAAATGGAGATGATCTTTTTTGGGATGATCAGCATCAAAAAAAAAAAAAAAAATCAGCAAAAGGAGAAGAAAAAGCAATTTTTTTTATTTTTATCCAAATATATTAGACTTCATAATTTAGTTAGTTTCAACAAAAACGTAGAGTCACCATATAATGTATCATCCAAACCAGGACACTCTTAAGAGTGAAAGGGAGTGCTATTATTAATTACACAGGTACAACAGGTAAAACTAGAACTCTCCCTGGTAAACTGGGACCTCGGATCAACTTAGCAATGTGGGCTAAACTGCAATTACATGCAGAAATCATACCTTTCCCATACATATGTGGAAAAGATAAAGGAATAGCATCACTAAGAAAAATCAATTTTGGCAACAGTGTTTTTTTTCTCATCAATCGGATTTCTGTTGAAATATCACTCCCTCCCTAAGCCAGTCACCTCTTCTAAGATAACCAATTCTTAGGTCACCCAGTCATTTTCCATTTTGTTATCCTGATTTCCTTACCTTAAACTGTTAGTGTGAGTATCTGAAATCATCTTATCTGTGTTCCCTCTGTGGAGACTCCCTACTCTCCTACCAGTATTCAGTGTTCAAACGGGCAGCAACTCCTCTTAGTCAGGGCCAAATCTCCAGGAGCTAAAACTGCCTAGGACATGAAAGGCATGCAAAAATTTTGTTGAATGAATGAGTGAATACATTCAGAGAGTTCATTTTTGGTCCCATATTTTCCTTGGTACCAAAGACAAATTAGAAGGACTCTCCAAATTAAATTATGGCTCTACTTAGTTTTAAGTGTTTGGACTAAATGATCTAGGGAGTTTCTTCCACTGATAATAAATATGTCCCCTGGAACCCCTTCTCTCTCTGTTAGTTCATTTCCTGTACCTAGAAAATGGGATCAAGGGGTAGAGCAAAAGCTCTATTCACAGTGGATGAACGCTCAGAGTCGATCATTTTGCCAATAACAGTTCCCTGGGATATGTTTGCACCTACAGAATTTGGTTGATACAGAGGTAGCCAGAAGGTATTACTGTAGTTGATGATAGAATTGTTGATGTAATAATTTTCCAGGTAGAAAATTATCACAGGATTGCTAAAAAATGGGCAATGATGGGAGCCCTAACCAGCCATTAAGGATTTAGATATTACAAATAAGGAGAAATAGCTGATTTCTGGACAGACTTACAATGCAATGCCCAAAGAAATTTTGTAGGAAAATCTCTGACATTTTGATAAGGAGCACTTATAAATTTTCATAAAAATCTCTGCATTCCAAATCTTCATTTTGTAGGTGTTTTTCTGAGCAATAGTTTTTATTTCCACAAAGGAGTAATAAATATCAGACCTTGGGGTTAGAAAACTAGTACTGCTAAAATTACTTTGGTAGGCCAGGCATCCAAGACACCAATAAAATCAGTGTTTACCAAACAGACAAACAGACAAATAGCCCAAATGGGTAAAATATCTTCAATTCATCTAATTAAAAATTCTCTCAGTTATATACATAACATTCTTCCTGAACCCAGTGACAGGCATGGGGGGAATAGGTTCCCCAGGCGAGGACAAAGGTCTGTCCTGATACAATGAATACCACAAACAAGGGAACAGTATTAAAAAAGAGACTCATCTAGACATACATATTTTAAGCATAGATATTTATCATCTGTTTCACCGTATTGTCGTATTTCTTCAAGAATAAATTATTGGTTTTTAAAATGACAGAACATCCAGAAAAAGAGTGAAAACGTTACCAATTGCCTTTGAAACAGGGACCATAAATTATGTAATTTCAAGCAGATTCTGACATAGTCAATGTAAGTTGGCTACTGATAATTACAATGATTCAGCATTTGTTCAGAGCTCATGTTTGTATTAGATGATGTACAAAACAGATTTCCAGATTTCAAGTGGTCCAGAAAAGGACCAATTCTCAAATTAACCAAATGTCCCCTAGTACTAGCAACTTTTAAAAATCATAAGAAATTTTTAGCATATTGGTGGTATGCTCTAAAGTTCACAAGTTAAGTATAATGGTTATATTTATGCAGGGCCATAAATAGCACAGACTTGCGTGACTCCCTCATATGAAGTACAATTGATAACCTTCCAGGACCTTAAACAGCAGAAAACATTAAATCAGATTTTAAAATGACAAATAATTTAAGGCTAAAATATTTGGTATTAATAATTAATGCCAGAAGCCTTCCTAGCCTAATAAAGTAAACATGCACAAGAACTACAACTTTGAACAAAACATCACAATTTTATCAGATATATATGTATGTATGTATGTGTGTGTGTGTGTATACATATATGTCTATGTATACACACACACACACACACACATAGTTTTATCGCCCTGAAAGCTATGCACTCATGTTTGGTTTAATACATATGTTAGAAATGTCGTGAAGAGTACCACCTCTTTAAATATATATATATATTTTTCCAGAATATACAATATAAATATACCATATATAAATCATGCCATAAAACTAAATGCAAAATTTGCACATTATTGCATGCTTGATGTGATAATACATGCCCGTTAATAAGAACTTTCTTAAGGTGTCCTCCCTTTACACAACTTTTGCTTTCTGCACAGTGGCCATACTTGGGAAGAAAGGGTTCTCAAATATGCATATATGACTGGGGGAAAATGTGCCTTTCAGATCCCTTCGATGATTACTTCATCAGCCAAATATTGGACTATTACTAAATCAAACAATAAATAATCCCTACGGGGGTGTTTTGTTATGTGAATCGATCAGAGTTCATTTTTCGTAGTTTGGCTGGGAGATTCCCTTCCATCCTGGCTGCTCCTCCCGCCATCTTTTGGAGCTTTGGTGGCAAATCCGCCACCGACTGGCTCATGGGATCAGACAACATCTTGGTGGTTTTAGACACCAGTTTTTCTTCTGAGTTGCCAGGAACTGAACTTATTCGTTGAAGTTTCATGGGCAAATCTCCCAAGCTGTAGGCTTTTTCTGAAGTTGTAGAACTCATCCTCAAGAGTTTTTTGGGAAAGTCTTCTCTTCCAGTAATTTTCTGCAGTTTAGACGGCAGTTTTGTAGTAATGTCATCGAGTCCATCTAAGCATTCCACAGAATTATGTCTTTCTTTGCTGTTAGTTATGGCTGGTGCTATTAAAGGGGACGACATAAGAAGCATTTCCTCCTGTTCTTTTACACTGTAAGGTGGGGTGGGGACTTCAAATGTCGCATGAAACTGGGAGTAATCAACTTTAAAGAACCCTTCTTCTAAGGAAATCACAGGAAAAAAACGGTGACCCCAAAGAACTTCATCTTCAGTGTAAGATGTTCGAGCTTGACAAGTCATCCCTATAAAGCAGAAAGAAAATCATTGATAAATTTTGCATAGTAGACGGACATATAAAGCTAGTTTGACCTAGGAATTCATTTTGCTGTCTTATTTACATTTTGAACTCTTATCTAAAAAACCGAGTAATAGAATATATGAAAAGTTTTAATATGTTAATAGCTTTGTACATATAGTTTCTTCCAAAGAAAAACAGAGGGCACTTTTACTGTACATGTTTGAAGGGCAATACATCTAGGCATAATTAATTGTTTTTTATCCATAAACCAAAAGTTAAAAATGGCATAAATAGAACATATGTGTTTCTAGAAGTGGAGATATCACAAAATCATTTTCTATCATTCAAGAAGCCATGTGATATGTGAAACAAACCCAACTTTGCATCCAAACTTTACCACCGTGTAAACTTCAGAAAGATACTTAACTGAGTATTACTTCCCTCTTCTGTAAAGCACAAAATATCTGCAGCACAGTATTGCTGTGAGCACGAAGTAAAGTAACATTTACAAAGATTTAAAATTGTCTCATAGAATGTCTTAATAAATGAGAGCAAACAGAACTGTTGCAAGTATTTGCTAAATGAATAAAAGTTGCAAATATTTTCATATTGGGTAATGGGAATCATCATGGTGGTCCTATTCTTTTGGACCTTTCAGGCCAGCACGAACTTTTGCTCAAGTCTCAGACATCCACATGCTAAAATCAGCAGTCGGTGCCAATATGATGCATCAAATTTTATTCCTGCTATAGGAATCTTGGAAACTGGATGCTGGGTCTCAGGTATAAAATTTTGCTACTTACATATTATGCTACTTAGATATCATGTACCTCACACCATCCTTATTTACTCAATTGTGTTGTCTTCACAGATCAGATATGTAGAGTGAGTTTACCGTTAAATCGGTCAGCATCAGATATTCATGAGAGGTGTGAAGATGAAGTGCATGAATACGCTGAAAACATGTTACCAGGCTTCAGTCTTACTTTAGTCAGAAGACGGAATTTTTTGTAAATTGCAGAATTCATTACCTTCTTTCCCTTTACTATCAGACTTCTTTTTGAGACTAGTAAAGTGTAAAATTTGAAAAATACATTTCTGTAATAATTAAGACTAATTTAAACAAATAATGACAGTCTTTCTGCTTACATTTCTACTCTCTCTCTGTCACTTTGTAAATAATTTCTATTGGGTTTAAGACTGGAGTAATTTGGATAAAGGGATAGTCTGTCTTTTCACCTGATTAGTGAACATACACACAATAGTGAGAAAAAGGATAAATGCAAAATTGAAAGGCTATATTGAAGATAATTTCTTACTGGAATCTTTACAAAATCTCGCCTTATAACTGTTGTCAGCTATGTATCACCAAAGATACATACTGTTACACTTATATACCATCCTTTTTCAGATGCTTCCTAAAGAAACAAATGCAGAAAATAAATACCTACCATATCTCTGGCACTGTGTTAGGTGCTCTCTGTATATTATTTCTAATCTTCAATATCATCCTAATAAGAAAATATTCTCGGGGCACACGGGTGGCTCAGTTGGTTAAGCATCTGACTTCAGCTCAGGTCATCACCTCACGGTTCGTGAGTTCGAGCCCTCCATCGGGCTCACTGCTGTCAGCACAAAGCCCGCTCCACATCCCCTGTCCCCCTCTCTCTGCTCCTCTCCTGCTCAGGCCGTGCTCGCTCTCTCTCCCCCCCAATAATATATATTGTTTTAGAAAAGAAAATATTCTTATGTGCATTCTAAAGATAAGAAATGTAGCATGCAGAGAAATGATAGATCTTGACCTTCCTTGGGCACAGATTTAGGAAGCTATAGAGAAAACACATTATTTTAATTTGAGGGAGTTTTGATATTATTCTTTTTACTTTGCTATTGCATCACTATCATTTTTGTTAGGAACCCGATCATAAATAACCTGTCAAATTAATTGTCATGGTGAAAATCATACAGCCAAATACCAGTCTTCATAATCAACATTTCATAATCAACATTTTATCAGGAATAGCACTCAGAAACATTAATACATGGAGATAACAAAATTAGTTTAGAGTAATTCATAAGTTTTATTGACATACACACAGTAACATTCTGTATCTTCAATTTTATAGTCTCTATTTCATGAAAAAAATTATAGACTATCATTCAGAAAAGATTAAAAAATGTATATTCCAATATATTTACTTGACTTTATTTTGAATGGTTTAAAGATACGCAAATTAGAATAAACAACTATCCATGTTCTTAATATTAAGATACAAAAATAAAATAAGTACCCTGTATTTGTTTAAAGAAGTACCTTCAAGTTTCTCTCCAAAAGCAATCGCTCTCATAATTTCTTTATGTTATGTTTCCAGCCCAGGATACAAAAGGAAAAGGAAAAAAAGTCATAGGGCTCCTCTGTGGCTCAATCAGTTGAGCATTTGACTCTCAATTTTTGCTCAGGTCATGATCCCAGGGTCATGGGATTGAGCCTCATGTCAGGATCCGTGCTGAATGTGGAACTTACTTAATATACTCTCTCTCACCCTCTGCCCCTCTTCCCTGCTCGTGTGCTCTCTCTCTCTCTCTCTCAAAAGAAAAAAAAGAAAAGAAAAAATATATATATTTACTGTTAAGTGACAGTACTTCCTTCACAACCCTATTTTAGTTTTTAAAAGCTATGCCACTGAAAATTGATGGTGGATAGAATTATCTGAGATAAGGGCATCTAGTGAGTATAACTCAGTGTAACATATTTGTAGGTTTGTCCTTTGGTCACTATAAATGGATGTATATATTAAGAGTTGAAGTAAATTCAGATCATAAACTTTGTTCAGTTACTTGTAATGACAAAAAAGTAAACACTGAAACAAAATTCGATTACTATCACCGTCTTAGCTCATTTCATTTCAGTGACTTTTTTACATTGGGAAAGGGAAGGGCATGAAATAAAAAATCAAAAATCTGTCCCCATTATTTATCTTTGTAACATACCACATTGCTGATCTCCAATGCTTACTTATCCTGATCTGTTTCCTGGGTAGTTATCAGTAGTCATTGAAAAAAAAGTAAAATTATTTAAATGGTGAGGAAACATGGAAGAAATAAAACCTTACAGGATTTTCACTTTGAGGACACAGGACATTGAATATTGAGGTGCAGAAGGCACAATGTCACCTACACTGTAAACAGGTACTTCAAACATCCGTTCACACAGAGATACCTGTAGCCATTGTCACTCAAATGCCAGTGGATGATTTTGACAGAAGAGGAAGGTGGGGAGATTAATTTCTACTATATGAAATTAAACTAATTTCTTTCCAGAGCGAACTAATTGTTGTTGTCTATGAATTATGAATTTGGCTGTCAATTCAATATTACTTGGATAGCATTTACCTCATGCCACTAAATAGCATGTGGAAAATACCTGCAACTCTCTGAGCTTCAGTTCTTTCTCCCACCAAGCAGAGAAGCAGCACTCTCTCATAAAGCTATTGAGAGCTTTGGACAAGCACAGAGAACAGTGCTTGCTATTTAGGCAACGCTTACTAATGACTGCTGGGTGTACTGCTGTATAGTAATAATCATTTCCATTTCCTGCTCTTCCTGAAAATTAGTGTTAATGCATTAACGTAAGTGGGGAATTTTGACATGTCAGTAATTTGCCCCACATAAGCAGTACAGAAAATTAAATTTAAAAATTGCTACATATCAGATAGCAATTCTCTTTTTGGAAATGATCAATTAAACATTCAAAATGTTCTAAAGTCTAGAAAAAGATATATTGCTCACATTTCCGATTTTTAGAGTTTATTTTCATCTATGTATCTCTAGTAGCTCAGGAGAATGAGTGCAGAAACTTGGGGTGTATTAGAAAGGGCTGGAGCAAGGTGACTAAAACCATGACAATACTTTGGTAATTATGCCAAGAACACTGCATTTGACTCATGCTTGTTTCTCTGCTCCTTCTTTTACACTTTCATTAGATGTAGGTACACAAATATAAACATTTCCAATTCAACATCTCAGTTTTTAAAAATTTTAATGTTTTTCAAGTTTTTAAATTCCAGTTAGTTAACATAGAGTGTAATATTGGTTTCAGAACAATTTTGTGATTTACCACTTACGCACAACACCCAGTGCTCAACACAGATGCCCTCTTTAATGCCATCACCCATTTAACCTATCCCCACCCAAGTCCCCTCCAGGAACTCTGTTTGTTCTAGATAGTAAAGAGTCTGGTTTTTGGTTTGCCTGTCCCTTTTCTCCCTCATGTTCATCTGTTTTGTTTATTAAATTCCAGATATGAGTGACATCATATGGTGTTTTTCTTTCTCTGACGTAGTTTGCTTAGCACAATGCACTCTAGTTCCATCCACGTCATTGCCAATGGAAAGATTTCATTCTTTTTGATGGCTGAGTAATATTCCATTGTATGTATACACCACATCTTCTTTATCCATTCATCAATGGATGGACATTTGAGCTCTTTCCAAAATTTGCCTGTTGTTGATAATGATGCTATAAACATCAAAGTGCATGTTTCTCTTTCAATCAGTATTTTTGTATCTAACCTCAAAGTTTTTAAGTCTGGCTTCAACTCAGAATATTCATTTGCAGTCAACATATGGATAATGATATTAAAGTATGATAAGCTGGAAAACAGAAAAATCCATGTGGTCAATCTGCGTTTGGACAATGTTCTAAGGTAAGATGCAATTGACAGACTACTTTTTTTTTCAGTTTTTTACAGATGTTAACCCAAAATGGTGTTGAAGAAGGAAAATACAGATTTCAACTGAAAAGATTTAAAGATAACATGTTTCCTAAGAATATGTGTGTATAATAGTATTCTTCCTTGTCAAAGGCTTTATGTTTCTTACTCTAATTTATTTTCTTGTTTTTTTTAAAGTCATTTAAAAATAACCCACGCTTAGATTCATAATCGGAAACGCTGTTTGAATCAAAATACATGCAGGTGAGTGGCATTATTCACAGGGTACTATGTGATTACAACTCTTAACTGGCAATGTGACTGTTTGCGTATTTTAACCAGATTCTAGGCTTGAACAAATGTGATGAAAATCAACACAAGCTCATCTCTGTGGAAACTGGTAAAGCAACAGATGCTGCTACTGGAAATAGCTGGGACTTTTGATCCTTAGATGAAAAACATTTTGTGAAAAGAGGATTTATTCCCTGCACTAATTCTCAAATGAAAAAGCGATAGATCGCTGTTTAATTTATTCTAGCACTAGTGTGTTGATCTAAAATGACTGAGGCAACGGAGTCTAACCTTTTTTACTCTTGGCTTGTCCCCTTCCCGATTCTACCTTTAAGTTCCTCTTTAAGTGAATTGAACACTCATTCAAATAACAAGTCTGAGAGCTTCTTAAAGTGAAAATGGCCAAGTCAGTGGCTATTTGACAAATCCTTAATGAGACTTTCAGAATACCTCTAACTCAGCTATTTTTTGTTGTTTCTCTTGGTTAGAGATGGTCTCCTGCGTGAGGTGAGTGTGAGGTGGCTAAACACAATGTAACCAGGGGAGTGTCTGGATGTTGTGACACAGAAAATATCGAATAATCAATACAGCAGAGGCTTTGTCTAAACCTTGATATGGAACCTGCTGTGTGTGTGTGTGTGAGAGAGAGAGAGAGAGAGAGAATTCTCCTATAATAGTGGCTGTGTTTTATGTGTGCACGAAACAAAAGGAGAAAACAGAGAAAAATCTCCTTCATTTAAGCCACATGATAATAATAATAACAGGTAATAATAATGAGTAATAATCAGGGCTTACCATGGCCAGGCATCTTTCTAAGCACATTGTACATGTTATCTTGACTCCTCCCACCTCTGGGGATGTACCTGAAATCCACCACTAATTAATGTGTGAACTTGAAAACAACTATTAAATCTCTTTAATCCTTGGTTTCATCATCTGTAAATTAAGGCCTACTCTCTTGACTTTACATAGAACAAGCTGAGAGGATTAAATGAAATTAAGTTACACATATATGGCATGTACAATAAATATTACTCATTTTCTTCCAGAAGAGTCCCTAAATGCAGGAAATCCGACTGCTCTTCAAGTTTCATTTATATACATACACACACACACACCACTGAAAATTTTATCCAAACAATATATTGTTTTTCTTCATTAAATTTGTTGTTTTTGTTTTTTATTCCCAAATTGGCAGTGGTTTTTACAGCTTAGCATGCATAGCACGTGCTGTCTCACAAGTGATTTCCTAGGCTGCCCTGTATTATTGCTCTGAGGATTACTGAATAGTCAGTAGCTGCTGCTTCTCTTAAGTACTCCCCAAATGTCACCCATTCCCCAAGATACAGTAACTAACTATAAAGCATACTTGGCATTCTCTGCCTGCTCTCCATTGTGTTGTACTGAGCTGAACCCAAGTTTAAACTATAAACTTTCTGAGACAGTATAGGATGTTAGGGTTTTTTTTCTTTTAAATCTTGTTTATAAAACAAAGACACTTTGTACACCACTGTTCAATAATACTAAGGTTATGGCATCAGGCTCCTCTGGGATATAAGCTGCAAAGCTATTAAGAATATATAACTTGCTTCCAGAAGCTGCAGTTTTCAAATAGATGGAATCCCTTTAAAGCTCAACATATTCTGCTCAGACACTTTAGAGCAGAAGTTTCTGGCCTGCATTCAATCCGATATTCTCCTCTATTATCTACAAGCCCTTGGTCTTACAATGTGTTCTCAGACATCACTTTGCCATTATTGCTTCAGGTTGGTCAAACATTTATAAAAATATTAAAAGCCAAAACCAAGAAAACTCAATTACATTTGTTAGAAAATAAAGTATCAGTAAGAAATGTAATAGTTTCAAATTAAATACTTTAGGTTTCTTACTTTCTCAAAGAACAAAAGAAAGGAAAATAGATTTTAACAACAAAGAAGATGTTAGATTCCCAAAAAGGAAGGAATGCAAGCGCAGGTGTAAAATGTCAGTGACAAGTAGAAAATATGACAGACAATTCATCATAATATTGCTAAAAACTTATTTAAGAGAGTCAGGGTAATAGTAAGCCAAAGAACATGGGCTTTAAATATGAACTTGAGCTTGCTGTGGTTTTAGCCACACAGTATTAGTAAGATCTTAGGCATATTATTGAAATTATCTGAACTTAATTACTATAAAATACGGACAGTTATAAGGAATAAAAATATATAATGTATTAGGTTATTACAATTACAAATGATATAACTTATTTAATGGGTCTCCCATATTACCTGGTAATTAACAAAGGTTTGACAATTGGTAGCTATTATCAATTATCATTATTATTGAGGTTTTAATTAGTTAAAAGGTCATTTTAGATATATTTCAATTCTTTAGTGAACCCATTTCTCACAATCAACTCAAAGCAAATGAAATAATTTTTGCTTTGTTAGTCTCTATTCATTTGAGGTGGACCGTGTTGTCTATACTTATCTGGAACAAGAGGAAAGGCCTATTAGTGCATGCCATGTAAACAGAGTCAAGTCTGGGTCTCTCACCGTGGTCTACTTTGTACAAATAGGACTAACTTTACTGTTGCAAATACTCCCCTCAAAACACAAGTAACTTCTCTGCTGTGTTGACTAGGCACTACCTTCAGCTTTCCACTCTCACGTCATACAGAAGCATTACGGAGTTTGACCAATACACCGTCAATGGATTATCAGTCCCTTAACCTAATAGTGGAAGTGTTCCATTCATAGAGTGTCTCTTTCTCTTTTTCTTTATGGTACCTATTAAAACATGTTTCCTTGCACTGACAATTATAGAATTGGGACTAAACCTATTCATTGTATATTTTTCCCTTGTTAAAATATGATTTTAGCTTTTAAAACACCTTAATGATGTAAATATAATAGAACCAAATTACTGTTGAAAAATGTTCCATATCGTAAGACTGACCTCAGGAAAGATATTTTTCAAAGGGAAAATGTAATATAATTCTTGCTTAAAAAGCAATATTTTTCAGATAATGCTGGAATTTAATTACTTGAAAGCATATTATCTCTAGTCATAGGGAAGAAAACTTCTCAAAATATTGTCTGAAGCAACACACGGGTCAGCTTTTAAAAAATGTTACATACAAATTACAACAATTAAATTGTTTAGATTATTTCCTGTTTTTAAGAGATATTCCTAGGACTTTGCTTTAAAATGTCTTTCATAATCACTTTATATGATGTTACAGACTGAATGTTTGTGTCATATTAATATATAGGCTGAAATTCTAACCTCTAATGTGATAGTATTAGGAGGCAAGACCTAGTAGCGTTTAAGCTATGTGATATGTAAACAAAATAAATAAATACAATTTAAACAAGAAATAAAGAATAAACTCCAAATTATCAGCATGTCTTCCTAGTTCCTTTAAAATCTAGTCCTGGGATGGCTGGTGGCTCAGTCGATTAAGCGTCCTGTTTCGGCTCAGTCATGATCTCACGGTTCATGGGTTCGAGCCCCGTGTCAGGTTCTGTGCTGACGGCTAGCTCAGAGCCTGGAACCTGCTTCAGATTCTGTGTCTCCTTCTCATTCTGACCCTCCCCTACTCGCACAATCTCTCTCAAAAATAAATAAAAAACATTAAAAAAAATTTAAAAATCTAGACCTAAATGTTTAGTTTTACCTCTTTGAAAACTCTCAACATTAACTACCACCCATAGTAGACAAGATTTGCTGTATCCCAAGTATTATCTGAGTTATTATAATTCTCTTCACCATACTATTCTTTTTCTTGTATGACAGGTAACAATGCTGAGGTATCAGAAGGGAAGGTAGCTTGTCCAATGTCACATGACAGGATATGGTTGTAGTCGAGATGTAAAGTCAAGCCCTCCAATTCCAGAGCCAGCCTTTTTAACCTCTATGCTATTCTGCTCCAATTTTTTTGAATGGATGATTTTCCCATTAATAGTTACTGTTTTCCATGTGTATTACTTGTTCTATGCTGTTTCAACTGCTTGAAATGTCCTCTCTTTCATCGCTCTACCTTTTGACATAATTCCTCACATTCAAAGCTCGAATTAAATGCCACTAAATGTATGAAGTATTTCTTAATTTTTCTATTTTAATTTATTGTCTTTGAAATATACACCCAAGCACATGTGCATAGGCGCATACACCCATGTTACTCAAACACCAGGAACTATAAATATCTGAATGACATACATAATCAAGCTCAATCAGTAATAATATTTAACACTTATTAATTTCTTAACCATTTACTTTCTGCTAGGTACTCTTCAAGATGTTGAATTACAAGGTGCTGTGGCGATGGAATGAAGGATCAACCCACACAACCTCTATGTTTAAACCCAGTTTTGAAAAATGAGTAGTAGTGTGTTACACAGTCTCTGTCTACTATGTGAGACAGACAGATTCTGGGGTGAGTAAAGAGCATATACAAAGGCACAACCAGTTGTACCTGAATTTAAGACACAGTTCCTTTTTGTTCTTGAATGCAGTTACAGACACATATTAGTTTAGGATGTGTTTTTTTATTTAAAAAATTAATGTTTTTCATTTATTTCTGAGAGAGAGAAAGACAGATCATGAGTGGGGGAGAGACAGAGAGAGGGAGTTGCAGAATCCAAAGTAGGCTTCAGGCTGTGAGCTGTCAGCACAAAACCTGACACAAAGCTCAAATCTGTGAACCGTGAGATTATGACCTGAGCTGAAGTTGGATGCTCAACCAACTGAGCTACCCAAACACCCAGATTAGAATAAGCTTCTTAAGGGAGCTCTTACCCAGCTTGGCATCTCTAGTATCCAACACTGCCAGATATTAGATGCCCAATGCATACTTCAGGAGAGGTAGTAGGAGGAGTGGAGGAACAAGAATGGGAAGATTAAAAACGTCAGTGCTGGAGAAGTCAACTTGTTAAAGAAAATTTATTTATTGTGTGTGAAAGAGAAAGAGCGCGCATGAACTGGGGAGGGGCAGAGAGAGAGGGAGAGAGAGGAACCCAAGCAGGCTCCATGCTGTCATCAAAGAGCCTGTCTGGAGCTCAATCCCACAAACCATGAGATCATGATCTGAGCTAAGATCAAGAGTCAGACACTTAACTGACTGAGCCACCCACACGCTCCGAGAAATCAATTTTTTGAATGATACAGAATTCCCATACTGGTCAGTCATTCACTAGATTGACAGATCTACTAGATGTGGTCACTAAAATTCACTTTGATATACAAGTGCTTTGGATTATAAGCATGTTTCTGGAATGAATTATGCTCACAAACTAAGGTATGAATGACTCTTGCACAAAGAAGATACACTGGCTCATAAATTACATTCAATGATTTAACTTACTATCTAGTTACATTTTTCCTTATACTTTTGTGAAAATATACACTGATTGATGTAGGTCTAGATACATTTTCTAGAGAGGTTAGATTTTACTTGCATTTAACCATTAAGCCACATGATAATTAAGTCAACTGGTATTTTGATATACTTGAATACTTGCTTGACCTCCAGTTAAATCTAAACTTTTCATAAAATTTCTATCCCTCATGAAACTATCACTGACCACTTTATATAATGCAGCATTATCCAATTATACCTGACTATCTAGAACTTGTTTTCTCCTTGAGCCTTGAGGCTTACTTTTTGTATAGGCTATTACTTCTTTTTCAATATCAAACTACAGCTATTTTTTAACATCTTCTTTGGCAGAAATTCAAATACTTTTTGTTTGTCTGCAGGCTTAGAACAGAGCCTGGATAAACACTTGCAATTCAGTAGTTATTAAGGCTCCATGCTTTGCAGTGAAAAGTCAGAGAATTTTCCTTCCAATTTTTGTTCTTAAGTCATTTATAGACCCTAAATAAAAAAATAAAATATAATAATTTAATGGACACTATTACTGTTTTTTGTTCTAGATGTAAAAATGGCACTTCACAGTAATAATTACAAATATATGTTATGTTAGCCCATGTATTTTAAAAGAAAATGAATGATGGGTTTGGACATGTGCATACAAGTCTTATGAAATAATTTAATTTTCTGCCATGACCAAAACATGTGTTTAAAAGTCAAAGTATTAAAGCTTCCCCATCAACATCACTAAACATCAGAGAAATGCAAATTAAAACTATAATATCACCTCACACCTGTCAGAACAGCTAAAATAAAAAACACCAGAAACAACAAGTGTTGGCAAGGATGTGGAGAAAAAGAAACTCTAGTGCACTGGTAGAGACACTGTAGAAAACAGTAGGGAGGTTCCTCAAAAAATTAAACATAGAATTACCATATAATCCAATAATTGCACTACTGGGTATTTACCCAAAGAATACAAAAAATGAACCTAATTTGGAAAGAAATATGCATCCCTATGTTTACTGCAGCATTATTTAGAATAGCCAAAATATGGAAGCAATGCAAGTACCCATTGATAGACGGATGAATAAAATAAAGTGGCATATACACGTAATGGAATATAACTCAGCTATAAAAAATAATGAAATCTTGCCTCTGCAACCAGCATGGGTGGATCTACCAGGTACCTATGTGAAGTAAGTCAGAGAAAGACAAATACCATACGATCTTACTTCTGTGGAATTTAAGAAACAAAACAAATGAACAAAGAAAAAAGTGGACAAACAAAAACCAGACTCTTATATAGAGAGAACAAGCTGGTGGTTACCAGAGGGGAGAAAAATGGGGGGATGGCTAAAAAAGGTGAAGGGGATCAAGAGTACATCTCGTGATGAGCACAGGGCAATGTATATACTTACTGAATCATGGTAATGTACACTTGAAACTAACATCACTCTGTACATTAATTTACTGGAATTTAAAAAAAAAGTTTCCCTAAACTACATGGTTTCTCATCTTCTTAGACAGTATTTCAATTTACTTTAATTAAAAAAAAACACTTAAAGAAAAAAAACCTACAATATAAAAATCCTGAGGCAAATAGGGTATGAGATGTAAACAGAAACCTCCTTAAGACTGACATTTTCTCTAGTATCCAAAATATACAAGGAGCTCACTAAACTCCATACACGAAAAATGAAAGATCCAGTGAAGAAATGGGCAGAAGACCTGAATACACACTTCTCCAAAGAGGACATCCAGATGGCCAACAGGCACATGAAACGATGCTCAGTGTCACTCATCATCAGGGAAATTCAAATCAAAACCACACTGAGATACCACCTCATACCGGTCAGAGTGGCTAAAATGAACAAATCAAAAGACTATAGATGCTGGCGAGGGTGTGGAGAGACGGGCACCCTCCTACACTGTTGGTGGCAATGTAAACTGGTGCAGCCGCTCTGGAAAACAGTGTGGAGGTTCCTCAAAAAACTATCCATAGAACTCCCCTATGACCCAGCAATAGCACTGCTAGGGATTTACCCA
>PJEM01013917.1:0-14791 GCA_004023845.1 Helogale parvula
GAGAGAGGGGGAAAGAGAAACAATTATGGTATAATGTTAGGATTTGGTGACTCTATATTGTGAAGAGTATACAGAAGTTCTTTATCTTATAACTGCAACTTTTTTATATGTCTGAAATTTCTCAAAGACATTTGAAATACTGAAAAAGTGAAAAATGCATGTAAAATATAGCACCCTACCTGTACTCAGCAGATTTCCAGTGAATCTAGACTTGTGCTATTCTTTCTAAGTCTAGCACCCTCCTTGTCCGCGGCAGAAGGGAATCAATGGGGTGCAGTGATTGCAAGCACAGACCTGGAATTCAACTGGGCTTGAACCTTAACTTAGCTACTTACTAGGTGTGTGACTCTGGACAAGGCTCTTAACCATTCTGGCCTTCAGTTTTCCTATCTATTAAAAAGAGGTAATATCTACATCAAGGTTATGAGGTGGAAATGAACTGATGTGTGTAAAGCACATAGAACAGCCCTAGGTATGAAGTAAGCTCTATGTACACTGGGCTACTCGATGGTGGGTTCTAAGAGGATATCAGAAAGATACTTGTCTGAACAGCCACTTGCAGGCTTCTCCAACCTCCCATCAGGGTTCTACCATTAGTTTCTCATTCTAGCTTAGGGCCTATTTATTGCCTAAATTCACTGAGTCATATCCATCACTTAGACATTGGTATGTAGATGGATCTGTCAGAGCTTTTACTAAGAGTAAATAGAATAACAGAGAGAAAGTGCAAAGGGACTAATCCTAAGGAGTATGTTGTGTTCCATGGAGGAGAATAACGCTGAAAAGGTAAATGCCATATGAAAGCTAAATTAATTACTATAATTCAATTCTGTTTTATTATCTGGAGCATAAATTCTCAGAGAAGATCACATATGAAAGAACCAGAGTCAGACTGACATCAGACTTTTCAACAGCAACACTGAATTCAAGAAGATAATGGAGCAAGACTTTTAAAATATTGAAAGAGGGGCACCTGGGTGGCTCAGAGAATCAAGCATCTGGCTCTTGATATCAGCTCAGGTCGTGATCTCAAGATCACGAGATCAGGTCCTGCATTGGGCTCCACACTGGGCACGGACTCTGCTTGCTTAAGATTCTCTCTCTCCATCTCCCTCTGCCCCTCTCCCCACTCATACACTCTCTCTAAAATAAAATAAAATAAAATATTGAAAGAAAAGAGCTTTGAACTATTAAGTTATATTTATCTGAATCGCCATGCAAATGTAAAGATACAATAAAAGTATTCTTAGAAATAGAGTGCCTCAGTGATTTGCCACAAAATGATCCCCATTGAGAAGATTCTGGAAGAAAAATCTCAAATATGAAAATAAATAAGACCAAGAGAGACTGCAACGAGTATGGAAAAGAAACAAAATCAAACTTCATTGAGGTCTTGGGGCGTCTGTGTGGCTCAGTCAGTTGAGCATCCGACTTTGGCTCAGGTCATGGTCTCAGGTCACAAGCTCCACATCAGGTTCTGTGCTGACAGCTCAGAGCCTGGAACTTGTTTCAGATTCTGTGTCTCCCTCTCTCTCTGTCCCTCCCCCACTCACGCTCTATCTCTCTGTCTCTCAAAAATAAAGAAATGTTAAAAAAATTTTTTAAAGAACAAAGTTTATTGAGGTCTTAACATTTTTTTAATTAAAGGCTGGCACTAAATTAAAAGAAGGGAAAGTATGTCCATAATAAAAAGTGAGATTCTGGCCAATATTTTCTTGAGTAATCTTTTAGCACAAAGACATAGAAGTTGATTAGTTTAAAAAAAGATAGGGATAAAATAGACAGGAACATAATTTTAAAGTTAAAAACAAACACCAGAATAAAAAATAGAGTGTAAAATCATTAAGGCACAGAAAAAATTTCACTCCAGTCAGTGGAAAATAGAAAGATAAATATATGAAAACAAGTGGAAAATATAAGATAGCAGAAATAAATCTTCTTATCATAGTAGTTATATTAAATCTAAATTAGTTAAACTACTGAGTAAAGAAGATAGTCTTAAGTGCTCCAATCAAAAGATGCAGGGTAAACGGAGTATATACAAAAACAAGACACATCTTGTTTCAGACATAAAGACATCTACAGATTGAAAGTGAGATCATGGGGTTGTGAGTTCAAGCCCCACATTAGGCATGTAGCCTATTTAAGATAAAATTAAAATTAAGAAAAAGAGGAGGGGATAGAGAAACACTTATCATGCAAATGGATGTTTAAGGAAAGCTAGGGTAGGGGAACCTGGGTGTCTTAGTTGGTTGAGTGTCTAATGTTTGATATCAGCTCAGGGCATAGGTCATGATCTTATAGTGGTGGGATCAAGCCCCATGTCAGGCTCCACACTAAGCATGGAGACTCCTTGGGATTCTCTCTCCCTTTCTCTCACTCTCTCTCTACCTCTGCCCTTCTCCCCAGCTCACTCTCAATAAATAAATAAATAAATAAATAAATAAATAAATAAATATTAAAAAGAAATAGAAAGCTGGCGTAGCAATACTTATAATGGGCCAAATAGACTTTAAAGCAAAGACTGCAACAGGAGACAAAGAAGGATACTATATAATAATAAAAGAGACAATCCAAAAAGAAGATGGAACAATTACAAATATTTATGCAACCAGTATGGAAGCATAAATATACATAAAAATACATAAAACAGTTAATAACAAACATGAAGGAACTAATCAATAGTGATGCATTAATATCAGGGAACTTTAATGGACAACTTACATCAATGAACAGATCATCCAAACAAAAAATTAATAAGGAAACAATGACTTTGAACGGCACACTGGACCAGATGGATCTATTAGATTCAGAACATTCCATCTGAAAACAGCAGAATACACATCCTTTTCAAGGGCATATGGAATATTCTTCAGAATAGATCCCATATTAGGCCACAAGAGAAGTCTCAGTTCAAAAAGAGCAAAGTCATACCATGAATCTTTTCTGACTACAATACTAAGAAACTAGAAATCAGCCACAAGAAAAAAATCTAGGAAGATCACAAATATATGGAGGCTAAATAACATGCTACTAAACAATGAACAGGTCAATCAAGAAGTCAGAGAAGAAATCAAAAATCACAATGAAACAAATAAAAATAAAAACAACAGTCCAAAATCTTTGGGATGTGGCAAAAGCACTTCTAGGAGGGAAGTTTATAGCGTTACATGCCTAACTCAAGAAGCAAGAAAAATCTCAAATAAACAACTTAACCTTTACACCTAAATGAGCTAGAAAAAAAACAACAAATAAAACCCATGGTATGCCTGGGTGGCTCGGCTGGATAAGGGTCCATCTCGATCTTGGCTCAAGTCACGATCTCACAGTCCTTGAGTTCAAGGCCCACATTGGGCTCTCTGCTGACAGTGCTGAGCCTGCTTGGGATTCTGTCTCCCTTGCTGGCCCTCCTCAGCTTGCTCTCTATCTCTCTCTCAAAATAAATTTAAAAACTTTAAAAACTTTAAAAAATTAAACTTAAAAAACTGAAAAAACTTAAAACTAAAAAAAAATAAACTTAAAAGAAAAACACCCAGGGGCCCCTAGGTGGCTAAGTTGGTTAAGCATCTAACTTTGGCTCAGGTCATGATCTCCCAGTCTATGAGTTCAAGCCCTCATCGTGCTCTGTGTTGACAGCTCTGAGCCTGGAGCCTGTTTTGGATTCTGTGTCTCCCTCTCTCTCTCTCAGCCCCTCTCCTGCTTCTGCTCTCTCTGTCAAAAAATGCATAAACATTAAAAAAAATTTTAAAGACCAGCAAAAGGAAGGGAATAATAAAGATTAGAGCAGAAATAAATGATATAGAAACTTAAAAAAAAGAACATAAAAGTGAAACCACGAGCTGCTTCTTTGAAAAAAACAAAAAAATAGATAAAACTCTAGCTAGACTCATCAAGAAAAAAAAGAGAAATAACTCAAACAAAATCACAAATTAGAGAGGAGAAATAACAACCAACACCAAAGAAATACAATTGTAAGGGATTATGAAAAATTATATGCCAACAAATTAGACAATCCAGAAGAAATGGATAAATTCCTAGAAACATATAACCTCCCAAAACCAAAGCAGGAAGAAATATAAAGTTTTAACAGACAAATTACTAGCAAGGAAATTGAATCAGTAATCAAAAAAACTCCCAACAAACAATTCCAGGACCAGACAGCTTCACAGGGGAATTCTACCAAATATTTTTTTAAATTTTTTATGTTAATTTATTACTGATACAGAGAGAAAGAAAGCATGAGTGGGGAAGGGGCAGAGAGAGAGAGAGAGACACAGATTCTGAAACAGTCTCCAGGCTCTGACCTGTCTGCACAGAGCCCAACATGGGGTTCAAACCCACAAAACATGAGATCATGACCTGAGCCAAAGTTGGACGCTTAACAGACTGAACCACCCAGGCACCCCTGTACAAAACATTTAAAGAAGAGTTAATATCTATTATTCTCAAACCATTGCAAAGAATAGAAAAGAAGGCTTCCAGATTCATTCTTTGAGGCCAACATTAGCCTCATAGCAAAACCAGATAAAGATACCACCAAAAAAGTGTACAGGCCAATATCTCTGATGAACATAGATGCAAAAACCCTCTACAAAATACTAGCAAACTGAATCCAACCATACATTTTAAAAAAGCATTCACCATGATCAAGTGAGATTTATTTCTGGTTTGCAAAGGTGGTACAATATTTGCAAATCAATCAGTGTGAAACATCACATCAATAAAAGAAAGGATAGAAACCATACAATCATTCCAATAGATGCAGAAAAAGCATTGACAAAGTACATTTATTCATGATAAAAACTCTCAACAAAGTAGGTTTAGAGGGAACATAATTCAACATAATGAAGGTCATATGTGAAAAACTCACAGTGAACATGGTGAAAAACGAAGAGTGTTTCCCCTAAGGTCAGGAACGAGACAAAGATGTCAACTCTCACAACTTTACTTCACATAATACTAGAAGTCCTAGCCACAGCAATCAGACAAGAAAAGGGGAAAAAAAGACATCAAAATCAGTAAGAGAGAATTTCTATATATAGAAAACTCTAAAGACTCCACCAAAAAAAACTATTAAAACTGATAAGGGAAGGGACGCCTGGATGGCTCATTCAGTTAAGCATCCAACTTCAGCTCAGGTCCTGATCTCACAGTTAATGAGTTCAAGCCCCACATCAGGCTCTGCACTGCCAGCCTGAAGTCTGTAGCCTGCTTCAGATTCTGTGTCTCCCTCTCTCTCTTTCCCTCCCCTGCTCATACTCTGTCTCTCTCAAAACTAAACAATCATTTTAAAAAAATTTTTTAAACTGATAAGGGAATTCAGTAAAGTCACAAGATACAAAATCAATATACAAAAATCTATCATATTTCTATACACTGATAATGAAGCAGCAGAAAGAGAAATTAAAAGAACAATTCCATTTACAATTGCACCAAAATAATAAAACACCTAGGAATAAACTTAACCAAGGAGGTGAAAAACCTGTACTCTGAAAACTATAAAACACAGATGAAAAAAATTCAAGATGACACAAAGAAATGGAAAATAATTTCATGGATTGGAACAAATATTGTTAAAATATTCATACTACACAAAGCAATCTACAGATTTAATGCAATACCTATGAATACACCAACAGCATTTTTCACAAAACTAGAACAAACAATCCTATAATTTATATGGAACCACAAAAGACCCCCAAACAGCCAAAATAATCTTGAAAAAAGAAGAATAAATCTGGAGTTTTCACAATTCCAGATTTCAAGTTGTATTACAGAGCTATAATAATCAAAACAGTATGGTACCGGCACAAAAACTGACATATAGATCAATAGAGTAGAACAGAGAGCCCCAAAACAAGCCCACAATTATGTGGTCAATTAATCTTTAACAAAGGAAGTAAAAATAGGTAATGGGGGAAAATAGTCTATTCAACATAATTCAAAAAATTGTGTTGGAAAAACTGGTCAGCTACATGCAAAAGAATGAAACTGGACCACTTTATTACACTATACACAAAAATAAATTCAAATTGGATTAAACACACCACTCACCGAAATCTCAGAACCAGAAGGCAAGGGGGTCAAGGAGCTGAGCAACCTGGAAACTGACCCTCCGGAGGATCCGCAGCGCGATGAGTGAGGTTGGAGAGGAGAGCTGGTCCAGGACCTCGGAGGACCCAAGAGAGAGCAGGCCACGGCAGATCCCTGTCTGCCAAGCGCCTCAGGCACACAGAGCGCATAAGCCTTCGAAGGAAGGAGAGATCACAAACACTGCGAGGGGATGGGTCATCTCCGTGAACAATCTGAGTGACATTTAAAATGGATCCTGCAGGATGGGTACAATTTCAACCAGCACAGACTGGACAGCAGTCAGAAGAGAGACATAATGGGCCAAAACAGAGGCTTTGCTGGGGCCCAGATCAGTCCAGAATGGCTGGGGTGGAGAGAGGAGAAGACTTGAGCAGCAATGCTAGACAGGTGGCTCAAAGGTAATGCAGAAGAGCGAAGCCTAGGTACCCAGGCCTATGCCAGTGCCCCCGGCTTCCCTCTTTGTAGGAAATCAGACCATATTATGGAAGGCAGGAACCCCAGGCCCATCCAATTTGCTCAGAGTCGAGATTTCAGTCTCCTGCTTTTTTCTTCTCGGGTGTGCTAACAAGCATGTATGTTTCATGACTATGATTCAGTAGGCACACTGTGCAGACTGCTGAGTCAAGAGCCTTGCATGGGTACGTGCGACAAATAGATGATCCTTGCCCTCCAGACCCTCAGATCCTAGCGGAGAAGAAAGGCATCTCTCTCCGCCACTGAAGAGAATGAACCAGAGCTGGAGGAGGATGGAGAGCAGAAATGGAAACAGTCTCACAGACTCAAAATGTGTAGCAGCTCAGCATCGTTGGCACAGACGACGTTAGGGACACGCGCTGACTCCTAGAAGCTGAAAACAAACTGGCTGCACTGAAAAGGGACCACTTACTTATAAACCCCTTCCCATACTGGAGCTGTACTATGTATCATCCCTGGTTTCCGTTTTAAGAAATTCAGTAAATTGGAAAACGGGGGAAGAGGAGTCCTCTCCTCTCCTTCCAGGCAAAGGACTAAACATTTTGCATTTTGCAGCCCCCTCACAGTGCTCAGCCCTCCAAAAGTCCTCTGTGTGGCAAACTGAGTGTTTCTGAAAACATAGACAGACCCTAGACAGTCTCAGGCATTCTGGCGAGCTAAAGATACTGCAGCCTCTTCACTGTAAAAGATCAATTACAATCTATTAGTTCAACAATCTTCATCCCATCAAAATGAAAAAAATAAAAAGATTTTACATGACTAATGAACTCCTCTGCGCCACTGAGTCATAATCTGCATGTTAAAGTGTCTATATTCACAAACGCAAGGTAAACTGAACCTCATTGGTATTATTGTTTCTGACTCTCTGGTAATTAATGGGAATTTCTCAAATTGTCTGAATCGCTATTTAAATGATTTATATAATGGACCTTCAGAGTTGCTGTTACAATCTATCACATTGTAATGAAGTAACTTAGGTGTGTTTATTACCAATTTATAGCGAATCTGGCAGACTGGAGGTTATAAAACTTTTTTTCTCTCCTGGTTTCCTTACTGTTCTACCCTTCTGTGATTGGAATAAACAGGACATATCTTAACACGTGAGACATTTGTAGTTTGAAGCCATAGATATTTTATTTGGGGCACTGGCCAGTCCCTTGTGATTTATGACATTATTTCATTACAAATTGCTGTAAGGACAACCATTGCTCACCCACGAGGTGTTGCATTTACTCATAAATTTTCAGGAATGAGACAGTGTATGTGCCAGGAATGACAGAATACTGTTTACTTTCCCCTTCTCTGACTCTTAAAACAAAAGGATGTTTTAGGAAATAGGGTTTAGGAGTCCAGTCTGAGAAAAAAGGTCCAAACCAGTATGCGCATACCTTAGGTGCAAGCCAAAGCAGAGACATCCACAATCTTTGCTTACCTTTAAATAAAACAAGAGGGACAATAATCATACGATCTCTATCAATACAGTAGAAGATCCACAGTAATGGACTAGTTTCTGTAGAAATATAAGCCCCTCTAAGGTTAAGACCAAGTCTCATTCAAATGTGTTATTCCCTGTCTACTGAGTTTAGTGCCTGGCGAAAGGTAGTTGTTCAATAAACTTGAAATTTGAGTTAATCTGCATAAGAACTTGAGTTATGAAATAGATATTCGAAAAGTCAAGTCAATGTTCAAGAAATCTTTATTTGATGGATACGTACAACAGGGAGGTCTTTTGCAACTGCAAAAAGTCGCAGTTGCGAGGTGCGATTTGCGGTCTTAAGCATAATGTCATTTGGCATTCTTGATCTCTTAATTATCTCTCACATTTCTTAAATATTGTAAATACGCAAAATGATGATTTTCATCTGACTCAATCTGAGAGAATGCAAAGGAAATAACCTTAAAATAAAGAACACTATGTAATGGTTAACAAATACGGGTATTTCCTAATTCAGCAAGCTCGATTGTACGAAAGTATTGATTTTCCTAGCTATATGGCAGCTCTTTATACCAATATTTATATTTTTATACATTTGAAATTTTAATAAAAATGTTTTAATTAGAATAATTGCGTTTTACTAGTTGGCTGTGTTAGACAGAGATTCATCCAGGAATGTGAGACCCTCAAAGCATTTTGTTCCATTGAAGCATTAAATTTTTACAATATATTCCTGCCCTTGGGGTTCTTTCTTTTTGTTACTTTTCATTTAAATCGTAGTTAGCATACAGTACAATATTGGTGTCTGGAGTAGAATTCAGCATGCATCACTTACATGCAATACCCAAGAAGTGCCCTCCTTAAAGCCCATCCCCCCTCTAGCCCAACCCTCACCCACCTCCCTTTATCAACCCTCAGTCTGTTCTCTATCATTAAGAGTCTCTTGTGGTTTGTTTCCCTCCTCTTCCCCCCCTTTCCCATATGTTCATCTGTTTTGTCTCTTAAATTCCACATATGAGTGAAAGCATATGGTATTTGTCTTTCTCTGACTGATTTCGCTTAGCATAATACATTCTAGCTCCATCCACATCATTGCAAATGGCAGGACTTCATTCTTTTTGATGGCTGAGTGATATTCCATTAGATAGACAGATAGATAGATAGATAGATAGATCACATCTTCTTTATCAATTCATCAGTCAAAGGACATACGGGCTCTCTCCATAGTTTGGCTATTGTGGATCATGCTGCTATAAACATTGGGGTGCATGTAGCCCTTTGAATCTGCATTTTTGTATCCTTTGGGTCAATACACAGTAGTACAATTGCTGAATTGTATGGTAGCTCCATTTTTAGTATTTTGAAGAACTTCCATTTTTATCTTCCATCCAAATATTTCACAAGTTAGTTTATCACGTCTTAAAAGTGAACTCTCTTTATCTTTGTATGTCTGAAATGTCATTTTCCCCTTATTTTATTTATTTAGGAATAACTTGCATATAACAAACTGCATTCACTTAGATGAACTTCATTAGAATGTAAATACTCATAACACCCCCACCATAATCAAGACACGGACATGTCTGTGACCCCCAAAAGATCCATTGTACCCTTTCGCAGTCCATCTGCCACCTCTGGCCGAGTCCCAGGCTACCACAAGTCTGCTTCATGTGACTCCAGATTATTTTACAGTTTCTTTAAATGGAAGAATACTGTGCCTACCCTTTTGTGTCTGACTTCTTTCATTTAGCACGACTTAAACGTGTTGCTGTATATTTGAATACTTTGTTCCTTTTTACTTCTAAGTAATATTCCACATGTTGGATATATCACATATTATCTATCAGTTGATGAGTATCTGGGGTTATTTCCAGGTGTGGCTATTGTGATTAAAGCTGTTATCAACATTTTTGTGTAAATATTCATGTAGACATATGTGTTTATTTCTTTTGGGTAAATACCTAAGAATGGAATGCCTGGATCATGGAGTAGATATAGGTTTAGCTTTTTTTTTAAGAAATCACCAAATAGATTTCCCATTATGAGAATATAAAATGGTTGAGCCATTATATATTCTCGGTAGCAGTTTGTGAGAGTTCTACTTGCTCTATGTCCTTGTCAACACTCGATATTTTCAGTCTCTTTCATTTTAGCTCTTCTATAAGTAAACAGAAGATTGTGGGTTTGTGGGTGGTGGTGGTGGAGATGGGTTTTTTATGCATTTCCTCAATGGCTGCTCACACTAAGCATCTTTCCATGTGGTTACTGATCATTCATTTACCTTCTTTTGAAAGGTGTTCAAATATTGTTTTCTATTTTGTATTGGCCTGTTTATCTTTTAGTCATTGAATTGTAAGAGTTCTTTATATATATTTATTTATATACATTTATATATATATACACATTATATATATATATATATACACACACACACACACAAGCCCTTTATCACAGCCATGTGTGGCAAATATTTTCTTCCATTTTCTAGCTTTTCCTTTTCCGAATGGCATTTTATAGAGTACAAAAGCTTTTCATTTTTATAAAGTTCAATTTATCAATTTTCTCCTTTATGTTCATGCTTAGTTGTGTCCTTCCTGGGAAATTTTTGTCTTTCCTAAGGGCAAAAATATTTTTCCTATGTATTTTTCCTATATTTTTCCAGTTTTATAGTTTTGGCTTTTCTATTTTTTTAACGTTTATTTATTTTTGAGAGATGGAGAGAGTGTGTGTGAGCAGGAGAAGGCAGTGAAAAAGGGAGACACAGAATCTGAAGGAGGCTCCAGGCTCTGAGTTATCAGCACAGAGCCCAATGCAGGACTCGAACCCATGAACCGTGAGATCATGACCTGAACCGAAGTCAGATACTCAACTGACTGAGCCACCCAGGCGCCCCTAGCTTTTCTATTTGTTTTGCTTTAGGGCTTGGGTTTTGGGGGGTGTTTGTTTTGTATTGGGGGTTCATTTTTAATATTTTACACGTATTCTGAAAAGACGATTTAGCCAGGTGTAGAGATCTAGCTTGGCAGCTGTTTCCCTCAGCAACTGTTAAGATATCCCATCATCAGGGATCTCCTGTTGCTAATGATAATCTGCTGTCAATCTGATTGCTGTTGCTCTATAAGTAATCTATATTTCTCTCAGATACATTTTAATTTTTTTAAGTTTATTTATTTATGTTTGAGAGAGATAGAGAGTTCACAGGGGAGGGGCAGAGATAGAGAGGGAGAGAGAATCCCAAGCTGGCTCCACACTGTCAGCACAGAGCCCAACATGGGCTCCATCCCATGAACCATGAGATCACAACTTGAACCAAAATCAAGAGGTGGACACCTGGGGTGCCTGGGTGGCTCAGTCAGTTAAGCATCTGACTTTGGCTCAAGTCATGATCTCATGGCTCATGGGTTCAAGCTCCACGTCAGCTCTGTGCTGACAGCTCAGAACCTGGAGCCTGCTTCAGATTCTGTGTGTGTCTCTCTCTCTGCCCCTCCCCTGATCACTCGGTCTCTCAAAAATAAATAAATGTTAAAAAAAATTGTTTTTAAAGAGGTGGACACTTAACAGAGTAAGTCACCCAGGTGCCCCTCAGATATATTTTAATGTATTTATTCTTGCCATTCTGTAGTTTCACTAACATGTATCTAGGTATGAGGGTTTTGGGCTCTGCTTAACGGTTAAGATCCTTTTTTTTTAATCCCGGGATTTGTGCCTTGCTTTAGTTCTAGAAAAGTCTTCGCCACTCTCTTTCAAATATTGCTTCTCTCCCATGCTTGCTGCAGTCCTCCGAGAATACTATTTACTAGCAACGACTTATAATTTCCCAACTTGCCCTCCACGTTCTCCTTACATTTCCTGTCCTAGCTAACCTCTCTTTCTCTCTCAGTGCTGCATGCCAGGGGCCTTGCAAAGTTCTGGCCTCCATCTCGCTTTCTCCAACTCTCTCCAGCTAATATTTTATTCAGAGGGGCTGCTTTTGGACTTCAATGACTATATTTTTCATTTCCAAGATGTCTGTCTCATTGTTACATATATCCATCTATTCTTGATGGAATCGTCTACCTAACTCATGGTTTTTGTTAGTTGTTTTATCTTATGAAATGTTGTAAATGTATCTATTTTAAATTAATTTTCAGATTCTCCTATTATTTGTAATTTCCCAGGTTCTTCCAATCTTGTCTGAAAGTCCATGCTGTGTGAGGGTTGCCTACCTAACAGCCATTCCCCTCCCCCCTCTCTGCTAATAAAACCCAGTTTTATCCTGAGTAGCAATGTATCCAGCCAGTAGATCGGATAGGTCCTAGTGAATTGTGACCATGTGTTCCACTTGGCCAGACATTCAATTTCCCAGTCTCCCTTGCAACCAAGGGAGGCCATGTGACTAGTGGTGCCTAACAAGATACAAGGGAGACTGTGCTCAAGAGCTTCTGGGGTGATAGGAATTATGGTATCTGGAGCTTCAGCCACCCTTTGGCTACCATAAAGCAACAACAAACAGGGCAGAGAAGAGAAAGAGAGCTTCCCACCGGTGAGCTGCCAGAGCGTCCTGGGGGAGCTTGTCTCCAGTTCTTACCATTCAGAAAAAAGATAGGAAGTGTCTATAGAGTTTAGGACACAATTATTTGCCGCTAAAATCATTCCAAGCCAGTAGAGAGGGTGACCCGCACCCCTCGGTGGTGGTCAGCTTCGGCCTCCTCCAGGAGAGCTGTGGGCTCGGAAGTACAGCATCGCATGCTGGGCCTTCGTGGTTCCTGACCCCAAGCCGGGCCCGAACTCCGTCCGCCTCCTGGTGCCGCAGGTGGGCAGTGCATGACCAGATGCAGCTCCGCATGGGCTGCGGAAATCCTCACAGCTTCCGGTCACTAGGCTTCATGACAGGCCACTCAAGCCGGACTCCCCACTCACGCACCCCTGCTCCCTTCCCACTTCGAAGTCCTCTTTCCCAAATTTGCTTCCCCCTCCCCCAGCCTCAGCTAACCGCCCTGCTCTGGGGCTCTGCTCCTCGTTGGTGCTCGGAGGCTATCCCGTTCCTTCCACCGCTGTGCCACTCTAACGTTTTTTTTATATGTCACCCCTGCTCCCGGCGTGGGTGGAACAGAAGAGGAGTTTCCGCATTTATTCACTTTGACGAGTTGCCTGAAGTCCACCCTGATGCATTTTTAAATTGTTGTATTTTCGTATTTGGGATTCTTACAAATAGGCTTACTCTGATTTAAAAAAAAAAATTGGAATTGCAAAATAATACAGAAATAAAAATCAACATTACCCCACCACAACTGTCAACATTTTGATATATTTCTTTCTTGTCTTTTTTACTGTGCATATTGATAAACATTGTTTTATAGGATTGTGGCACTAATGTAATACCTAGGGTCATAGCTTGCCTTTTTTCTTTTTATATATTATAGACATTCCCATATATCTTCATATATATATATATATATATACACACACACACAGATGTGTTTATATATGTGTGTGTGTGTGTGTATATAATGTTTATAAAATACATAAATATAGGGGCGCCTGGATGGCTCAGTTGGTTAAGCATCCAGCTCTTGATTTCGGCTTGGGTCATGATCTCACAGTCATGAGATCAAGCCTGAATCAGGCTCCACCCTGAGTGTGGAGCCTGCTTAAGATTCTCTCTCTCCTTCTCCCTTTGCCCCTCCCCACTTGTGCACACATGCTCTCTCAAAAAATAAAAATAAATTAAAATTTTTAAATTTAAAATACATAATACATGTTTATCAAATATATAAAATCTATACATTATATTCTATATGTCTCTATATCACACACACCATACACATCTACCATACTTTCCTTACTATTCCATTATGGGTTTTTGTTGTTTTTAATTTGCACCTACTATATATACTGTTGCATCATAAATACATCAATATTTCCTTAGGATAAAATGCTGGAAATAGGATTACCGAGACAAAAGATATGAACATTTTTTAAAATATATAAACACTTTGCCAAAGCTCTCTCCCAACAAATGCTCATCCTCTCAAATTCTCAGTGTAATGCCATTTTAAATTTGCCAAGTTGATAGATTAAAAAGTCTCAGTGTTCTTTTAATTTACATTTCTTTGATACTCATAAGTTTGAATATTTTTCATATGTTAATTAGCCATTTGTCTTTCCTTTCAGTGCATCTTAAATAAGATTATATTTACTTACAACTTTGCAAAAACAGTTATTTCACAAATCAAACCAAAACACCTGATTATGCATAGTAAGCATATAAACCAGCCTCAAAAGAGTTCATATTGGTGTTTGTTTTATAATGGAGCTCTCTCTTATGTACACTGAAATATCTTCTTCATTGTACTTCAAGACCTAGTTATAAGTGGGCTCAGTGTTTAGGTGAATCACAATCAATCGAGGGTATACAAATAGAGAGAAGATATGTATATAAACATAAGGGGCCAAATTTTATAGATAGATAGATGATAGATAAATAGATAGATAGATACATCCTTATCTTTGCAGATATAGAAATACACATGAGTATATATTTATATACAAATAATTCATATATATAACTAACAACAGGTGTGGATGATTTTTGATCTGCAAACTTCAATATAATTAAATATTTCCATAATCTCTGGTCAAGTGCAACCTTATTTTGAAAAATATTAAAAATGCAATTGATATGCCCGTTTGAAAATTCTACCAGTTACCATTTTATCTCGTAAACCACAAAGGAAACCTAAATTGTATCTTACAATGAGCTAAAGATAAATGCTATGTGGTTAATTTAAAAGAGTTATCAAGTCATAC
>PJEM01013917.1:14891-38129 GCA_004023845.1 Helogale parvula
CCCCCCCCCCACCCCCGGTTCAAATCCTGGCTCAGCCATGCACCCAGCATGTCCTTGCACACAGTACTAGAACTTTCTGCAGTAACCACCGCACAGTCTTACATCCAGGACTTAATAGCATGCATGAGGCAATATGGTAGATACTCAATAGTTGTAGCTCTCATTATTATTACAATAGCAACCTAAGATAACCAGGAGGCTGGGCACAGTGAACTCATGGGAAACGTGGCGGGGATGGGGTAGAGCACATGAGCGGGGGCCAGGACCACAGGAGGGCACCTGGGATGTGGAGCCACGCCTTGAGACCACGAGGAGCTTTAGAGTGACATATGAGGCTGGTAAGTCCCTTCAAGGTTCATGGGGCATGGCATGATGAAAACAATCAAGAGACTCTCCTATGGCTGCAGTGAAAACAGCATGCCGGGAAGTGTTTCACTGCATAATGAAAAATCACCTGTCACCATGCAGGGGACTGTGACTTCCCAGGATAAACGGGACCCGAGTGCCCAGCTCCAGGTGGGGAGCCAAACTCAGCCTGCGGCAAACTGCTAAGGAACCAGGGTCACTTTGCTAAAATGTGTCTTTTATAGTGACTTAACAGAATCGAGGTAGGCTGCTGAGTAGAGACAGGAAATAATAACAGTGTGCTGCGTGCTTGGATCAGGGCTGTTACATTTCTGAATTTGGTCCTACACTTACAAATAATTAGGCGATTGCTGTCGCTGTCTGATCACGGCACTGGCTTCTCTGATGCCACATGTCGTCCTGCTGCGCAGTCACTCTCTGAGGCTTCCTGGGGTATCCCAACATCTCCACATTTCAAGGCACCCTGTGTCTCTCAAATTCTGTTTAGGAGGCTTATGAGTACTCACACGAGTTGGCTAAATACTGTGCCTCGAGGAACACTTTAAGCTAACCAGTTTTACCCCCAGGTAAGCAGAGAAACCCTGCTTGCTAAGCCCCCACCCAAGTCAGAGGTTTGCCACTTTAGGCGAAGGTCTTACATTAACGCAGAGTTAGGGGAAATGCTGTACAAGGTTTTCTGTGTTAAATGATTGTTAATTCCTTTCTTTCCTCTTTTAATCTCCTTTCAGCTATTGCACTAGCCAAAATACATGAACATTCATGCTAACAGTTCAATTTCATTTTTTTTATTTTTTTAACATTTTATTTATTTTTGGGAAAGAGAGAGAGAGACAGAGCATGAGCAGGGGAGGGGCAGAAAGAAACAAAAACACAGAATCTGAAGCAGGCTCCAGACTCTGAGCTGTCAGCAGAGAGCCCAACACAGAGCTCGAACTCCTGACCTGAGCTGAAGTCAGCTGCTTAAACAACTGAGCAAACCAGGAGCCCCTAACAGGCCAATTTCTTAACTTCTTTTCCTTCACTTAGTGGAAACCTAGAATGGTTGAATGCAAATTATAACCAATGAGTGAAGATCTAAAAATTTGATCTAATATTTCAACCATTATTTTTTCAAATTTTTTTAATGTTTATTTTTGAGACAGAGAAACAGAACATGAGCAGGAGAGGGGCAGAGAAAGGAGGAGACACAGAATCCGAAGCAGCTCCAGGCTCTAAGCTGTCAGCACAGAGCCCAACATGGGCTCAAACTCACGAACTGTGAGATCATGACCTAGCTGAAGTCAGACACTTAACCAACTGAGCCACCCAGGTGCCCCTCAACCACTATTTTAAACGTATCTCTTGACCGTTACCAAAATATCCTGCTGAAGAATTAACCCAAAGAATGTTATATTTTCCATTTCTTTCAGGGAAAAGCCTAAATAATGATTTCCCTCAGAAGTTTCTTCATGTCTTCACTGCAAGTTACAAATCTCAAAATAGTCTTGTGTGTCTCAGACCTGACTCAGTGGAAAAGCAGGGCATCTGTCTATCTCGAGACAATTTTAATCACTTGCAGTTGCACTTCTGTTAATAGATTAGTGTAGATGCTTCTTAAATAGGAAAGAATCATTACAGGGTCAGGGAAGGGACAAGGTGTGAACTAGGTGTGAACACAAGTTAAATCTTGGACCTTGAGGTATCTTGCCTCTACGATAGCATTTATAATAGTAACACTTGCTTCATATTATTTTGCCAGAACTAATACTACGTATGCTATCTATTATACGATATATAAGTGTTTTCTAATATATCGCTTCATATGTATTATATGGTGGTATATGTTATAACAGAGGAAGAGAAGTTCATTGCCTAACAGCAGCAAGCATACAATCATTGTCTCCTTATTTTTTCATCACTGTGACATACTTTCTTGAAATAAGAACATGAGATTTTTCATCAAAGGCTTTGGAAACTCATGATCTCTCTGGGTACCCCTACCACCCCTTCGATCTCTACTCCAAAAGTTCTCTCTGAGCCTCAGCTCTCTAAAGGTAAGATACTCGGGGACTTGATAAATACTTATAGATGATGAGCCAGTATTTGTCACACCCTAAGAGCTTTAAATAGACCTGCCTCATTCACAAAACAGGGTCCAGAACATGGCTCTAACACCCCATTTCTGGGTTTCATGTGGACCTCTCCCCATGCACAAATCTTTTCCTGCTTGGAGCCCACACCTACCTTTCATGATCTCTGAGACTCTTCCAGGGATATGGCCCAGCTCTCAGGACATAATCAGAGTCTGCTTGCTTTCGTGGCCCACTTTGGACCCACCATCCTAGCTCAACCTCACACTTCTCCTTGGTACCAGTTCCGGTGTGTGCCTTCTCTCCCACTGCAACCACAGATGAGGCCCCAGCCTCTTCCTCCCCATACAGGGGGGACCAGACATTGTGGGACATCGGCAGAAATGTTTTGGCCAAATAATATATAAGAATAACTTCCATAAAGATTGGCTGCAAGAGCATCCTGAATGTTCTAGAACAAGGAAAGCTCTGGTCATCCTCAGCAGGGGAAAGGGCAGGGGTCAGAGCATGAAAGTGAAGTCACAGGGTGGTTAAGTGAAAAGTCAGCACACGGGGGCCAAGAGTCCAGAGATGGACCAAACCAGCAAGTGTCTTTACTTGCATTGAGCCAAAGATCCAGACCCAGCCCACCCAAAGGTCTGCATTAGTCAGGGAAGAACAGGTGGTCCCAGGGTGTTCAAGTATATCTGCAGGTAGAAAACAAACAGTAGGGAAAGAGGTGACCTGGCATTAGACACAGATGGCGAAGCCCTACAGATGTTGAGACACTGGCTGGGTCTTTGTTATCGGGCACAAGACTGCAATTTGAGGACCAAAGACCAAAGGCCAAGTGAGCCAGGTCTCCTCAAAGCCTCCCGTAGACCAGATGACTGGTTCAGAGCTGAATGCCGACCTGCCCAAGCTGCACTTCCTATTCTCGAGGAAATGCTAGAACAGGCACCAGGCAGCGGCTCCACGTCCTAGTCGGTCCTGACACGTGCAGGTTGCATGGTCTTCACTGAAGAGCTCCCTCAGATGGGGACCCAGCATCCACCCTGTCAGATGAAGGAAGGCTGGAGAAGCTGAGTAAATGCGACCATAAGCCTAGGAGCCTGGAGATTTCCCTGCAGACCCTGCTTCTACCAGAGCAGGTGGCCTTGCCAGAAGCAAAGAGTGTGGTGGGCTGGTGGGAGACCAGGAAGGTTCTTAGGTCACCAAGCTGTCTGGGTGACAGACAGGTCTGCCAGAGCTGCAGGAATTAAGAGGTGGCCAAGATTCCAGACTTCCCAGACCTCTCCTGGGGGTCTGGGCCAACATAAACATGTGAACAGCTTGGTAAGACCCAGAGCATGATCAGCAGTGAAGGGAGTAGAGGGTGCTCCTGACCACAGCCAGGCTTGATGGGGGGAGGGGACCATCAAACTCACGTGAAGGCACCATTCTTGTTTCCTTTCCCAAAGCTGTAACAATAATGGTGCCAAGTCAAGTGCTTTTGGGTGCCCGTTCCTGGGCACCACCTAATTCTTATTAGCCCACATCCGGTCACTGCATCCTCTGTACCCTTCACAGGAAGCAAGGATATGCAAACTCCTGCTCAATGCTGCTTTCTTGTCTGGCTCTTATTCTTACCTGTTCTTGACTCAAAGACCATCTCCAGCTAGATTTTTCACCCAGATGAATGACAGCTGCTCTTTGTTCAGTTACCCCCATCTCTCCGGCTTTGACTGTACCAAACTTGCACCCAGCCTTTTAACTAAAGTTAGATTTAACTTGTGTCTCAGCTTTTAAGGTTTTGACAAGTCGGTTGCCCTTGCCTGAACTTCTATCTCTGCAAATACAAGGTCTATTGGAAATCTGGACTTGTCACTTTCATCCCCCGGGGCAATCAACTGTACAGTCACAAGGAAGGCTGGCTATTGCTGTTACTGTAACTCTGGGGACACAGACGCTGTATAACTCTGCTGAATTCCAAAAAGAAAATAATAATAATAATAAAAGAAGAAGAAAAAAAACAGACTCCTAACTTAAGAAACCACCAGGATTTCCAGCGTGGCCTTCAGGAGCCCAGAACTGCTGAGCCACTAACATACAAGACAGTTGGGTCTGAAAAGAGACATCATGTATATTAGTGTTATCAGCAAAAGCACTTTGGCCCACTCTGTTTTTCATATTCCTCAAACCAAATTCCTTTGAAAATGAAAGTAAAAATAAAGCGATACTCCTCGTCATTTCCTCCAGACCTTGGAGTCTGGATTGAAGAAAATCTGCTGACTTTGCTGACCTTCACAGGGTGCCGTAGGGGTGAGGAGAGCGATGGTTACATGTGGGGCTGAGCATGGATCCTAATGGCCAAGCCTTGCCTGCACTTTCGATATTTTCTTTCAAACTTGCCTTTTTGCTGCTGCAGCTGGGCTTGTCAGTTTTCAGGACTAATGGGTTGTGATGGGGTGTCAGGGGAAGTCAACAATCAATGCTTGGGGAAAAAAGTGGTGGGGGTGAGGGGGCCCGTCACTGCTGACATGGCCAAGAACGGAAGTACAATGGCCTTCTTTTGTAGAAAAAGAGACAGAAAATTCTGTGCTGTGTTTTGCTTTTAAGATTAGTATAGATTTTTATCCTTTGATGACTGGCCTGTCTGCTCTTTTCCACTTTACACTAGCCTATCAAGAACATATATTCTGGTTTTTAAATAACCACTTTACGATACAGTTAAAATTGTAATTCAGGTTGTGGGTCGTGGTTATTTCTTGCAGGAAGATAAAACAAGATAGGAAAATGTCTGATGACACAGGCAAGGAAGAAATGGTGTGGAATGGCTGTGGCTACCTCATGAAGTCGGCGGCTTTTAGGAAAAACTCGTTCTGGCCCCAATGTTGTGTGACCTGAGAACGCCATTACGGTAATACTCAGCGTGATGATGCTAATGTGAAAACATTAGGGCCTGATTGCAGTTTGCATCCAGGGCTAAGGAAGCTCACTAAAAATGTTTTCTACTAATAATCCAGTAGAACCCTGTTATGACACCTGTGTCAGAATGCAGAAATAATATTTGTTACATAGGTTGTTCTGTTCAAGTTGAAGATCAAGTAGTATATGTGGAGAATGATTTAATCAGCAATCAATTCCAATATCACCTATGACAGCAAAGAACTTGCTAAATGAGGGTTTACTGTACTTATTTACATGGATCATATTTATACCAAAAATCCAAAGGGTCTAGCAAGTGAAAATATTACAAGTTGACGCTATACAACACACGAGTTCCTGAGAAGTTTGTGTGATTCCTAGTGAAACTCAGAGTTGCCTCCTGATTTATCCACTTTGTAAACTCAGGTTTTCTTTTTTTAAAATGCATCTCAGGGCATCTGGGTGGCCCAGTTGGTTAAGCATCTGATTCTTGATTTTGGCTTAGGTTATGATCTCATGGGATCGAGCCCCGCATCGGGCTCCATGCTGGGCATGGAGCCTGCTTAAGATTCTCTCTCTCTCTCTCTCTCTCTCTCCCTTTGCCTTCTCCAAATAAATAAATAAACAAATAGAAATAAAAAGTCCATCTATACTCATCTTTCTTTTTGAAATTGAAAATTTTAGTGACTGGGGAAAATGTGGACAAGAAGAGTCTAAAGTAGTAGTGAAGTGAAAAGAAATCGTACTAGCCTCATATCCCTACCCAGACTATATTTTCTACTTGCTCCGTACTTCACAATCTTACTCAGCCCAGTTATTACTTTCAACTTCAGCCTTCTGTATTATCAGAATTTTAATGAACATACAGCCTTTTAATAATCAGAGAAAAATAACACAAGCTTCATCTATAAAAACACCATCTACCAGGAAGAAAGAATAGACATAATTTTTCTACTTTTTCCTGTAATAACAACTAATAATCCTGGATGGTACCAATATTTATGTTTCTATTTAGGTATTTATAAATTAATAAATATATATTATCAATATGTTACATATATACTATTACATATAATTTATATATTTGTACATAGTTTTGTTTTACACATAAATATATATAATTTGTTAATGTACATATAAACCAAACATTAGAAAATGGAGAGGAGAAGGCAGACTGCCTACAACCTTGCGTCTTGAGAAGCCACACCGCGGTGAGCTCCCTGGGTTTTCTCTTTGTCTCCTATATCCCCGACGTGGAACTTGGAGAAGCCAGCCACCCTTATATGCCCATAGGCACAGACAAAAACAAAGACCTGCACCCTCCAACAAAAAGACCAGGAGAGGGACAGCCAAACACGACAGATAACATTTGGATAATGGCTGCTCTCCTCCAAATGCCACAGGAAACACGGTGGAGAAGTGGACTGGGACCTATCCCTCCACCCCTGTGAGCCACAACCCTTGAATCGGGGTCATATCCGAGCAGACCAAACAAGGGGTTAGGACATTCATCCCCACTGACTGATAATCAAGTCCGCCCATGCCCCCACTCTCCATCCAGTGGTGTCAGAGGACCCCCCCCCCAGGAGGGGAGCCAGAACGCACACCCACACCACCACTGCAGCGTCAGAGAAAACCAGCAAAAGCAAAAGGTTTAAATAAGATCCAGGGTCTCGTAACATGCTACAGATATGTCCAGGTTGCAACTGAAAATAATTCATCATCCCAAAGATCAGGGTGATCTCAAATTGGATGAAAAAGGACAATCGATAGATGCCAACCCCAAGATGACAGACATGTTAGAATTACCTGACAGCAGTTTTAGATCAGCCATGATAAAAGTGCTTCAACAAGCAATGATAATCATGCCTGAAACAAATGAAAAAATGGAAAGCCTCCATTCAGATAACAAAGGAACACAACTCCACACCCATAAATTTGGCACGTTGCATGGACATGGAGCACTTCCTCAAAAAACACAAAAACTACCGCAACACACCCAACATTAAGGGATGGTTTGAACAGCCCCCTAATGATCCAGGAAAATGAATTCATAATTTTTAAATTCCCAGAAAGAAATTTCAAGGCCCAGATGCCGTCACTGGATAATTGTACTAAACATTTAAATGAGAAGTAACACCAATGTCACATGATCTCTTTCAGGAAATAAAAGAGAACACTCCCCAACTGATTTGTAATACCTGTCTCATCCTAATACCAGAGCAAAAAGAAGACAGTACAAAAAAAGAAAATTACAGACCAGTAATCCCTCATGAATACAGATGCAAAAGTCCTTCAAAAAATACTAGCAAATAGAACTCAGCAAATATAAAAGAATTCATATATCATGACCAAGTGGGGCTGGTTCAATGCTGAAAAATCAATCAATGTTACCTACCATATTAACAGACTGAAGAAGAAAAATCACATGATCTTATCAATCAATACAGAAAAAAAAAAAGCATTTGAAAAAATTCTACATCCATTCATGATAAAAACTCTTTGGGGAAAAAAAACCATTCTGTGCTTCAGTGATCAATTCTCTTCCTCCTTTTAAGAGTATGATCTTGGGCAAATTACCTAATCTCCCTGAGCTTCAGTTTCCTCATTGGAACAAAACAGGGATAATGATATCTACGTCACTGGGGGGCTGGTGAATCATTATTGCCTAAGCTAATCATTAGTCATTAGAAGCACACTTGTTGAACAACGTTTTGTGAAGTGGCTTCTTTCCTGGTTATGTGCACTCTAAGCATCACAACGTGGCCTCCAACTTTGGATAAGATCTTCTTAGTTCAAGCATCTACCTACTATAATACAAAAGTGCCCTTTAATTCAGAATTTGTGCCTAAAGAATGTGCAAATGAGGATCATGTGTATTTCACTGTTTAATTAATGTAAGCAACTAGAATTGCTTCATAATCATGCTCAGCTATAAACTTCTAACCACTCCTCAGTAAGGGATTAGTGAAAATCTATAATCAATATAAGTCATATAATAACAGCAACAACATCCGTGATAAAGGGATCTCTTTTGGTCTGGTCCACATGGCCCTTTTCCCTGCACTTTCCAAATTCTTTTCTTTCTTTTAATGTTTATTTATTTTTGAGAAAGAGGGAGAGCGTGAGCGAGGCAACGGCAGAGAGAGGGAGACACAGAATCTGAAGCGGGCTCCAGGCTCTGAGCTGTCAGCACAGAGCCCGATGTGGGGCTCGAACTCCAGAACCACGAGTCGAAATCAGATGCTTAGCCAACTGAGCCCCCCCGGTGCCCCTGCATGTTCCAGATTCTGCCAATCCTTCCACTGCATGTTCACTGTGGTTCCTTTCCCATTTCACGTTGTGCAGAAGTAGAGTCTTCTTTATCTCGTTGCCCTTATGACTGTTTGCAGAAAATTGTTGGTCTTGGCAGATGCACCTGCTGTATGTATATTTAAATACTGATTAACAATGTCACCTCCATGCCGTCTGGGTTATCCTCCGACACACATCTCAAAAATGCCTGCCTGTTCCTTCCTACCGATGCGGGACAGCTTCCTTTCTGTCTGATTTGTGGTTCTCCGGGCTTGCTCTGGCCCCCAGTGCTCAGAGTTCTGGTCTACCCTCTCAGGACTCTGCCCCAGGCTTCTCCACAGCAATGCAGCCAGACGGGGGTGCAAATAATGCATCTTTGGCAGGAAGAAAACCTTTCTATTTGGGGTCTGAGCTAAAAATGGATTCCACTGGCCCACATGGACAGCAACATCTATACTTTCCCATTTTGTGTATTATGATTAAATGTCATCCCGAGTTGCTGGAGTTCAAAAGATTTACTTCCCGAATTGCCCAAGTTCAGAAGTCATTTTGGGCTTATCATTGTGCAGGCTACAAATGCTCAAAAAATACCGAATGAATAAATAAATATCTACTGGCACTGCAGGCCAGTCTGACCTGAAAGGACACATGTATACACACACGCACACACACACACACACACTCCTAACACCTGAAAATGCGAAACTTTTTTTCACACAGCCAAATTCAAAAGCAAGAGAAGGAAATCCCCAGATGTCAAAAATGAGGAATAACTCAAAGGAAAAATAGTGGGAACTAAAGCCAAACATATGACCAGGGTGTTGTAAACAGATACAGCCTAGTAGGCTAGGGATTCGGCTTTTATTTTTATTTATTTATTCTAATACCTTTTTATTCTTCATTTTTTCTTTTTTGGGTTTTTATGTAAATTCCAGCTAGTTAACACATAGTGTAATATTAGTGTCAGGATTAGAATGCAGTGATGCATCACTTACAGGTGATACCTAGGACTCATCATAACAAATGCCCTTTTTAACACCCATCCCCCATCTAGTCCATGCCCCCCCACCTCCCTCCATCAACCCTCAGTCTGTTCTCAATAATCAAGAGTCTCTCTTACGGTTTGCCTCTGTCTCTCTTTTTTTTTTTCTTTCCCCCATGTTCAGCTGCTTCATTTCTTAAATTCCACATATGAGTGAAATCATATGGTATTTGTCTTTCTCTGATTGACTTATTTCACATAGCATAATACATTCTAGCTCCATCCACATTGTTGCAAATGGCAAGATTTCATTCTCTTTTTATTGGCTGAGTGATATTCTACTGCATATAGATATACCACATCTACTTTATCCATTCACCAGTCAATGGGCATTTGACTTCTTTCCATAATCTGACTGTAGTTGACAATGCTGCTATAAACATTGGGGTGCGTGTGCCCCTTCAATCAGTGTTTTTGCATCCTTTGGGTAAATACCCAGTAGTACAACTGCAGGTTCATAGGGTAGTTCTTTTTTTTAACATTTTGAGGAACCTCCATTTTCCAGAGTGGCTGCACGAGTTTACATTCCCACCAACAGTGTAAGAGGCTCCCCTTTCTTCTCACCCTCACCAACATCTGTGGTTTCCTGTGAGGTTAATTGTATCCATTCTGACAGGTGTGAGGGCTATCTCAGCTCTTAACGCTTCACAGGGACAGGAGACAAGCCCTTGGGCCCCACGAAAGGCAGGGTGAAGAGACTAAGCTCCTCGATAAAACCGGGCGCCTGAAGCCTTGCCTGGACTGTGACACTGAATTCAGGTACTCAGAGCACTGGGTAAGGGGGTCAGCAAGGAAGACCGCCATCAGCTTAGGGCAATTAGTATCAGAAGTTACCCACAGGAAGCAGAAACCAGCGCACCCCTGTACAAATCTGTAGTGTTTTCATGGTGAGAGAATCCCAGCTGGAAAATTAATAGAAACACTGACACAGCAGTTCTACTTCTTGGTATATATCCTAAAGAATCAAAAACAGGTTATTCTTTTTTTAAAAAAAATTTTTTTGAGAGAGAGACAGAGGATCCGAAACAGGCTCAGCACTGTGAGCACAGATCCCAATGTAGAGCTCAAACCCACAAACCATGAGATCATGACCTGAGCTGAAGTCAAAAGTTGGCTGCTTAACTGACTGAGCCCTCCAGGCACCCCTCAAAGAGACATTTCTACAAACATGTTCCTGGCAGGATAATTCACAATTGCCAAATGCTCATCAACAGAAAATGGATAAACAAAATTTGATATATATATATATATATATATACATATATATATATACACACACACATGTATATATGAAAAATATTATGCAGTCTTAAAAAGGAAGGAAAATTTGGGGCTCCTGAGTGGCTCAGTCACTTCAAGCATCCAACTTTGGCTCAGGTCAGATCCCATGGTTCACGGGTTCGAGCCCCATGTCAGGTTCTGTGCTGACAGCTCAGAGCCTGGAGCCTGCTTTGGATTCTGTGTCTCCCTCTCTCTCTGCCCCTTCCCACTCATGCTCTGTCTCTCTCTGTCTCTCTCTCTCTCTCTCTCTCAAAAATTAATAAACATTTTTAAAAAGAAGGAAAATATGACACATGTTATACTATGGATGAATCTGGAGACATTATGCTATATGAAATAAGTCAATTACAAAAAGACAAATACTGGGGCGACTGGGTGGCTCAGTCGGTTAAGCACCCGACTTCAGCCCAGGTCATGATCTCATGGTTTGTGGGTTCGAGCCCCACATCGGGCTCTGTGCAGATAGCTCAGAGCCTGGAGCCTGTTACAGATTCTTGTCTCCCTCTCTCTCTCTGCCCCTCCCCCACTCGTGCTCTGTTCCTCTCTGTATCAATAATAAACAAACAAAAAATGTTTAAAAAAAAAGACAAATACCGTAGGATTCCACTCATATATGCTATCTAGAGTAATCAAACGCGTAGAAACAGAAAGTAGAATGGTGGCTGCCCGGGGCTAGAGGAAGGGGGAAATGGGGGTTCCTTGTTTAATTGGCATAGAGTTTTAGTTTTGCCATATGAGAAAGGTTCTGGAGATGGCTTGCACAACACTGTGAACTTACTTAACACTACTGAACTACACACTTTAAATGGTTACACTGGTAAATGTTGTTTGGGTCTTTCCACATTTAAAAACTGAAAAACAAAACGTACTGGTACAAAACCACTGAACCTCTTTAGGCGCCAGCAGGGAAACGGGAAACAAGACCCCTAGATGAGAGCACAGCCCGGAAACTGTGTCGCCCTGGAGCACAGCCTGATGAAGATGAGGTCACACTCAAAGATGACGAGCATGGGGAAATGGGTCATCGTGGGAAAAATTGTTCTCGGAGAGACACAGACAACAGAAAATCTGAGATAATGGAAAGCACATGTTCCTACCAAAAAGATAAAAGACTATCTAGAAATCAAAATGAAAGAACACAAAAATAAGGGAGTTACAGGGGAAGGAAGAGGAAGAGGTATGATTTTTTTTAAAACAACTAAATAGGAATTCTAGAAATAAACAAATATACTGTCATAATTTTCTGTAGAATCCCTGGATGGATTCAACACTGGTCTGATTGATTCTGAATCGAGAGTAAGGAAAAAAGCTACATATGGACCTGAACCTTTACCCAGCTAATTCCGTGATTTATGAGCCATCATGCAATACCCATTCTACAGCCAGAAACAAAATAACATCAGGCATCCCTCCTGCCCATTTTCAAATGGTCAGACTTTGAGTCAGGCACTGATCGAAGCCCTGAAGATGCAGTTATAAATAAAACAGATGAGTTCCTTTGTCTTCTGGTTCTTGCAATCTCACAGTTTGTTGTCTAGAGAACAATGAGTAGGCAAAAATATAATAATTTTAGATATTTTGAGAAGTACAATGAAAAAATGGTACAGAACAGTAACAGAGAGTAATTGTTATTAATGGGGCTTATCCAGGGGGCTGCCTTACATGGGTGTTCAGAAAATGCCTCTCCAGGGGCGCCTGGGTGGCTCAGTTGGTTAAGTGTCCGACTTCAGCCCAGGTCAAGATCTCATGGTTCAAGGATTCAAGCCCCGCATCAGAGCCTGGAGCCTGTCTTCGGATTCTGTGTCTCCCTCTCTCTCTGACCCTTCCCTGCTCGTGCTGTCTTTCTCTGTCTCTCAAAAATAAATTTTTAGAAAACTTAAAAAAAAAAAAAGAAAGAAAGAAAATGCCTCTCTAAAGAAGTGACATTTAAGCTGAATTTGGATGGATAGGCTCCAACCAGGCCAAGATCTGAGAGAAAAGCAATCTAAGGACAAGAAAAAGAAAGGACAAAACCCTCAGACAGGAAGGCTACAAAAGCCTTTGGATTATCATTTAAGATAGACATAGGTAGAAAGAAAGGAGAATGATGTTTCCAATCAACCATAGCAACTAAAATGCCATGGTACAAATACACTCAGTTATTTGCATTGCCAGATCGCTGTTGGTTCCCGTAAAGTTCAAGCTGCAACTGAGTTCTAGGATACAGTGTGTGTGGGAGAACCAGAGCCAGGCCCCGAGCCTCAGCCAGAATTACACTGCCAGGGGCAGAAAGGAAACACATTGTCTCCGAAGTCCACGATGACTCTTACACTGCACGGTGTCCTGCCTGAGTCAGCACATGAGTTGAGTGCACACTGTATGCTAGACATCTGGGACCCCTCAAGCTTCACCCATTTTCTAAACCAAAGGTGGCAACCTTTTTCTGTAAAGAACCAGAGAGTGAACAGCTTAGGCTTTGAAAATCGTTCAACTCTGCCATTGTGGTGTGACGACGGCCAAAGCTAATACAGGGATGAATGTGTGTGGCCATGTTCGAATCACACTGCATTTATACAAAACAGGCTGTCATTTGCCAGCCCTTCCTCTAAAACAATGATCTCCGAAGTGGCTGAATCCAAGATGAACCACGGGGTGTGGAAAAAGTATCAGGGCTTTTGTTTATGTCTTTTAGCATAAGAAAGAAAGAGAGAGAGAGAAAGAGAGGGGGAGGGGAGGAAGGAAGGAAGGAAGAGAAAGAAAGAAAGAAGAAAGAAAGAAAGAAAGAAAGAAAGAAAGAAAGAAAGAAAGAAAGAAAGAAAGAAAGGAGGAAGGAAGGAAGGAAAGAAGGAAGGAAGGAAAGAAGGAAGGAATTGATCTATTAGTATTTAATACACAGGTTGACATTGGTGCCCTCATTGAATCCGAGTCTATAAGAGCCTGCGTCCGGCATGGCAGGAACTATGAGGGAAGAAAGGATGTCCCCGAATTCAGCAGGGTTGGCAGTGGGCCCGCCCCCTTCCCCCCCTTGTCAGTGTGTTGTAATACAGCACAACTGTATTTGTAACACCCACAAAACAGGCAAGTGACTTAAAAGATTTCAACAAAAAAACCTTCATATGGAAGGCAATACCAGTAACACAAGCACAAATGAATAACTCGAAAATGGCAAAGCCAATGCTCCTCCACTTCCTACTATGAACACTTGTTAGACACACAGAGACAAAAATGACCAAAAGTTCCCATTCGAAAAGCAATCCAGAAAAATAACCAAATCTATATGAGTTACCCACTGTTGTGCCACAAATCACCCCCAGACACAGTGACGGAAAATAACACCAAACGTTTAGCATCTCACACAGTCTCTATGGGTCAGAAATTCGGGGGCAGCGTATCCAAGTGATTCTGGCTTCAGGCCTCACAGGAGGTTGTGGTCAAGGCATGGGCCACAATGCAGTCATCTGAAGGCTTGATTCAGGCTGGAAGATCCACTTTCTTGATGACTCACTCACCCAGCCAGACAGTTGGTGCTGGCTGTGGGGAGGGGTCTCATTGATACCAGGGGTCTCTCTCTATGAGGTTGCTTGAGTGTCCCCAAATCATAGCAACTGGCTCCCCACCAGACTGAGGCATCCCAGAGAACAAGGCAGAAGTGGCAAAATCTTTCATGGCCTCAAGAGCCACAGTGGTCACATAACCAGCCCTGACGCACTGTGGGAACGAAGGAAACAGGTCTGAATACCAGTTGGCAAGAATCTTGGGGGCCACCATGGAGCCTAGCTACCACAGTCCAACCTAGACCCCCAATGACTTATGTCCCCTCCTACCCAGGGACGTAACCAATCCTTCAGGCAGAGAGAGCAACTTCTCTCTTCCCTCACCTTGTGCTTTATTCAGACTTCCCACAACTTTTGATGAGGCCCACCCACAACGGGGAGGGCAATCTGCTTGACTCCATCTACCAATTCAAAATGTCTTGTTTATTTTTGTTTTTTTCAGCTTAGTGGAGCACAATTGACAAAACTGTATGATATTAAGATGCACAACACAATCAGATGAAACACCAGGTTCCAGGCAGTCTTGCCGTGAACATCTTGACTCTAGGCATCTGGCCCAGAGCATTGTCACTGCATCACTAATTGGCCATGACGCAATTTTGCCATAAAAGATACAATAACTAGTTGACAGTTTGGTTTCATTTCTCCACTGACAAATCAAGTGCCTTCAGCGGAGTTAATGTGTTGAAGCTAAGTTATCAGTTTGGTTTCATTTCTCCACTGATGAAGTTCCCATTTTTCTATTCTGTAAATCTTAGCCAGCCCTCCTAATGGTCTATAGGGTGACGGGTAGACATGGCGGTTTCCCAGAAGTGGATGATAACAACAAGGTGGGCTGACTTGATAGAAAATACAGGGAGAAAACACACACTGTAAGCTGTGAAATAAGAGCATGTGACTGTCTGCAATACCAGAAAGTGATAACATATCAGCGACAATGATAACAAAGCTCTGTTACAAACGCGTTATGGCATTAATATTTCTTCCACATTTTCCGTTGAACTTTGGAACCATCTATCAGCGGACTTGTGACAATATGCCAAGAACCAACAACTGTGTAGAAGGCTCTCACGAAATAATACAAAGCTCAGTTGTAAATACGTATCCTGGTATTTGGAAAACTGATACCTCTCTTAATGAAGGAAGAAATTAATAATTCATTTACTTTTTTCATGTTTCATTATGTCCTTTTTAATATCCCTCTTTTATTTTTCATTGTTTTCTCTTTTGCAGCAAAACTACCTTATGGCCAGTTAGTCACACAAAGAGGTCTATGGCAGGAATGCCCACAGTGAAAGTACTAGAAACAGAGAGAAATATTTATCATGAAAGGACTCCTCCAATTGTCCCACTGAGTGAATCAACACATCCATCACCTCACATGTTTACTTTATTTTTTATGGTGAAAACCTTTAAGTTCTATTCTCTTAGCCAACCTCAGTGATAGAATACAATGCTATCAGCTATAAACACCATGTTCTACATTAGATTTTTCAGACCTTATTCATTTTATAACTGAAAGTTTGGACCCTTTTACCAACGTCTCCCTGTTTCTGCCATCCAATTCAAATGTTAATCTCATCTAGAAACAAAATCACAGACATACCCAAAACAATGTCGACCCTGATATCTGGCATTCCCTGTCCCCATCATTTTGTCACATACAATTAACTATAACAACCACTAAAATAAAGTAAAATAAATTTATGTTTAAAACATGCGTTCTTACATATTTCTCATCCTATTTAGTTCATATTTTTGCATACACTTCGTGATGCATGCACAAGACCATTGTGTATCTGTGTGTGTGTGTGTGTGTGTGTCTTGCACATGCACATTGTATGCTCACAACATTCTTTTTAAGAGGCAGAAATACGGACTCAAAAGTTTGGAGACAGCTAGTTGAGAGAGCCTGAAAGTGAATAGAAGCTCGTTCTTTGCTTCTAGCTTCAGTAATCGTTTGTCAGGGCGTCTATCTTGTGGTTGGTGAGTGGTATCAAAATGCAGTGACCAGCTTGACTGCCATATACCATAAAATGACGGGGTTTTGAGGGGAAGCAAATGTCAAAATCACATCGAGCAAGAAGAGGTGGTAGCTGTGGCCAGCACTTAGCTGTTCTTGAAGATGAACAGAATATTTAGAATCAAGGACAAATTTCCCCTTGAAAAAGCCAGGAAATACACGATCCATGTAAAGACTAAAGCAATGACTACCAAGGACAAGTGCCTAAGGAAGATTTTAAGGGGAAAAAAATATTTTCCATTTCGGTAAAAATTGTGTCTTATATTTAAAAAAAGGAGGGGGAGGTATAGAGATCTGATAGAAAGGAAAGGAGGGAGGGAGGTTGAGATGTTGTAAATACCTACCACCATTAGCTGCCAGCTACATATTCAAAATACCCTACCCCCCCTTTGCTGCTCCCTTCTGTTGAAGCTTTCTTTTAACAGAATCAACAATCACAAGAACAACCACACTGCAAACCTTTGCCAACAGGGCCCTCCACTGTAGAAGCTCAACTCAACACCTCGATCTGGTCATCATAGACCTACCAAGAACCCTAGTCTCACGAGCCTATTCATACTTAGCCATTGTGGGCAAATGTAGGATGTGCCAATCGAATTACTCCTCCAGGGGCCAGCTGACTACGGTAGGTTGGACACCAATGAACATAGCTTGTAGCAGAGGTACTTACAATGTGCGTTATGCAATAAATAGTGTAAGTCACAGGTTAGCGCCGACTGCATAACGATCTCTTAGTTAAATCCTTATTATTAAGAATTACAGTCTTAGCCACAAGCAACATCCACCATTGATTAAGCCTCTTTGTTGAGCCAGACACTCTATATGCATGATTTTCATACACTGTGTCATTTCATCCTTCCAGCAACCCTAGGAGGGAGGTACTCTTCATCATTTTCTAGAAGAAACCAAGACTTAAGTAATTTGCCACAGGCCCAGTCAGCGGCAGAGGCAGAATTCGACTTCAGAGACTGTCCTCTCAACTATTATACCAACAGTTCATCACAGGAAATATTGGTTAAAATGCAAAGTCCTAGGGGCACCTGGGTGGTTCAGTCAGTTGAGCGTCCAACTTTGGCTCAGGTCATGATCTCTTGGATGGCGGGTTTGAGTCCATCTCAGGCTCTGTGCTGACAGCTCAGAGCCTGGAGCCTGCTTCGGATTCTGTGTCTCCCTCTCTCTCTGCCCTTCCCCCCACTTATGCTCTATCTCTCTGTCTCTCTCTCAAAAACAAATAACCATTTTAAAAAATTATTTTTTAAGTCCTAAGGCCCATCCCAAAGATTCTGACTCAGCAGGCCTGAGGAATGCCTTAGGAATTTTTTTTTCCTAAAACATCCCAAACAAGGCTGATCTGGGTCATAAATAGCTTCTGGGACACACATCATACCACATTATAAGAGATCTCTTAAATTGTTATTTCACTATACCAAATATATTGAACAACAATTCAGATGTTAAAGGTTACTTTATAAACTATCATCTCTGACATTATGAATTAAGAAAGAAGAATACACACGAATACACACATTCAAACTTACAAAACCAAAAGACCAGAGGTTATGACTTGCATTACAAAATTTTCCTTCAGTTTACAAAGCGGTTCTTCGCAGTGAGAAATTTCTAAAACAAAGTGCTTCACTGCACTGCCCATGAATTGAACAGAATTGGTCACTAAAACCAAAAACTATATAATAAAATTAATGGCAGAATTCCCGATACAGAGAAAAACACAGACTAGTGAATATAATTTTAACCATTTCAATGTGGTCTCCTGTATATTTTTCTTAAACATCTAGGGCTTGTGTCACTAATCTGCTCTTGAGGGAGAGTTGACAAAAAAGCAAGTAAACAACCAAAAAAAATTTTGTTTGAAAACATTCAGAAAGAACCAATCATGCCACATTTGACAACCCGGTCTTTTTTGGGGACTTTATGCTTGTGATTTTATATCGTACGTATACAACATAGTCATACCTTAGGCCGGTAAGGTAGTCCCTGGCTCAGATGGTGTTACTGGCTATGTTTCCTCATCATGAGTCTGTTTTGGACAGAGAATAAAGACTTCCAATCACCCTTCCATCAGAATACATTTGTGAACAACCAGCCAACTCCCTTCAAGTAGGATTCCATTTCCACCATTTCAATTACATGCTTCTCAGAAACACATTGATTATGTAACATAGTGTGTGAAAGAAAGAACTTTGCTTTTCAATTGTTGAATAAAATTGCTCTCTTCGTAGTGATTTTCAGTAGTGATGGGAACTGGGAAGTCCACATCTCTGAGACACAGGGAGAGGCATTACGCACGAGAACTCGTGCATGGGGCCACGGTACATGATGGTCTCTGCTCTGCAGACAGAAGACAGCAAAGACAGGGCAATGAGGGGGAGGAGCCCTAGGGCGCATACTGGACACAAAGCCCGACCTCTGCTCCCAGCTCTTGACCAAGGGAATGGTATATGAAGAGCCTTGAGGGATGACAATGCAGATTCTACTTGGAACTTCTGGATAGAATCACCTTTAACCACCAATTATGCATTGAGCTAAATAGCAGTTCAAGGAAATGGCTGAGGAGTAGACCTTGAGTGACAGGAAGCAGACGCCTCTGAGCATGCTTGGTGGATGAGGTGCTTGGTGGATGAGTACAGGGCTGAAGAAACCCCAAAAGGATGTCTAGGAGCCGGAGATGGCTGGCCCCTAACAGCCGCCCAATGCTCCCCACCCAGGGTCAGTACAGTCCTCCAACCCCTGTCCACTGACTCACCCTCGGTGCCTCCTGGGGCAGTCTGCCCACATGGATGGAGATGGTTCAGCCTTTGGAGCGATACCACCCACTGCATGTCCCCTCCTGCGGAGCCCTTTGGGGATGCTGGACCCTGCCTTCCCTCCCATGCGGGCTAATTACAAATGTGTCCTCATTTTTTTTAATGTTTTGTTTATATTTGTGAGAGAGCACGCAAGCAAGGGAGGGGCAGAGAGAGAAGGGGACAGAGGATCTGAAGTGGGCTCCACATTGACAGCAGCAGCTCAGTGTGGGGATCAAACTCACCAACAGTGAGATAGTGATCTGAGCCAAAGTCATATGCTTACCGGCTGAGCCACCCAAGTGTCCCCACAAATGTGTCCTCATCTTTTATTCTATGCATCCCAGACCAACATGTCCAGAAAGATGCTGGGTGGTGTGGGTGGGCGTTTTGATGCCTTGACTTGATGTAGCCCATAGGTCCAAGCCCACATTCACCTCTGAAAACACCTGAGAAGCAACCTATCTACAAAGGGAAATTGCCACGGAAAGAACTGAGTGCACAGGGCCGAGGGGATGCAAGTTGGGTAGAAAAGGGGAAGGAAACCTGAAGAGCACCAGCTTGATCTGGTAAGACTCCGAAGGGAGAAGGGAGCTGAGAGAAGCTGGCCAGTTCCCGCCTTCTCTGGATTTCTACTCCCCCTCCGACAACCCCGATCAGCCGGGACTGCACTACCACATGGTAAGTAAATTATATTAAACTGTTGAAGAAAATCTTTGTGTGCCAGTTTCATCTGTATTGTGCTATCACTGTGGTGGTTATGACCAATAGAATCCCTCATTTAAAGTAAGAATCCCTAGGGGCGCCTGGGTGGCTCAGCTGGTCAAGTGTCCGACTGCAGCTCAAGTCATGATCTTGTGGTTTGTGAGTTCCAGCCCCACATTGGGCTCTGTGCCGTCAGTGCAGAGCCTGCCTCAGATCCTTTTTCTCCCTCTCTCTTCCCCTCCCCCATTCACATTCTCTGTCTCTCTCAGAAATAAATATTAAACAAAAATAATAAAGTAAGAATGGCTAACATTAATTGAGTACTTTCCACGTGCCGTGCAGCGTGCTAGGACTCACATACATTATTTCACTTAATTCTCGCATTGGCCCAACAGGGTAGGCAGTGTTATCTTTCTTTTACGGAAAAGGATGTCAAGGGGCGCCTGGTGGCTTAGTCGGTTAAGCATCCAACTTGGGCTCAGGTCATGATCTCACAGTTCATAAGTTCGAGCTTGGTGTCGGGCTCTGTGCTGACAACTCAGAGCGTGGAGTCGGCTTCGGATTCTGGGTCTCCCTCTCTCTCTCTCCCCCACTTCCCCATTGTGCTTGGGCACTTTCGTTCTCTCTCTCTCAAAAAAAATAAAAAAAGATATTAAGGCCAAGAAGAGTAAAGTAACGTTCACTAACTCCGACTGAGATGCCTGGTGCCATCCAGGATAGTCAAGCAGTCCTAGGGACACAGAAGCTTATAAGGGCCTAAAGGGGCAGCCCTGTTTTATGGCAAGGCGTAACCAATACATATAAGATGTCCCCTAAATCACTGAGATAAGCTTCCATCGTGCTTTTGGAAGCTAGGCAAGAAAACAGGTGTTTAAAACATTTTAGAAAGATCGCTATTCAAAATGATGGAAACAAACTAAATCTGGGTGCTCGAAGAAGTGGAGTTCAGTCAGCCGGCAAATGTAGTTACGTGAAACAGCTCATCACTGATGATGCTGGGTAAATGAAGTGTTGCCATATTAGTAATAGTAGTAGCCAGAGCAGGGAGATTAATAATGTTGGTCGAGCTGCAATGAATGGCTGGACAGATTGCTGAGGGAGAGAAGGGAGGAATTTGAGAAACGTTTGGGAAGTCATCTCTCTCTGACGGTTTCAGAGACACTCGGGCCACCACAGCCCACCTGCCCCTTCCCGCCACCCACACTCACCGCTCAAAGTGTAATGATGTTTCCAGGCACCATATTTATTTCTTACCATGAACACTTGGCTCTTCTCCTCTCATCGTGAAAGCCCTACCTCTGGATGCCTCCAGCCTTCGGCGGTGGCAGAATATATATGTGCCGCAGCCCCTGTGCAAGTACAAGGCTGTAGTGAAAGCAAACGGATTCTCCTCGTCTGGTGTATTGATGCCGTGAAGCAGAAAGCCAATAAGTGCATGACCTTCTTCCACACACAAATCCGTTCCTTTAACAGGCTTTTCCTCTAAGGCAGCAAGTCGGCACTGGTAGGGAGAACAGAATGAATTTTCCTTCTAAGAGATGGATAAGACAGTACTCGTTTTTTCCAGCCTTTTTTTCTGGTCTATTATTTTCCCAGTTTCATAAAATATGCTTATGAAAGCATTTCCCTTGCTGCACGCAACGATATTCGCCACGCCGTCCTGCCGAAGGGTCTCCCTTTCTCTGTCTGTTGCTGGGAATGGACCCCAGCCACACAGACTCACACCCGTTCAGAGTCTTATCGGTTACAGGAGAGACGCCATATTTCTGCCTGTATTCCTACCTGACCTCTTGACTACATTGGACACATGGATATATGGATGGACAGAAAGACAAATAATGAGATGCTAGAGGTCGATAACCGCCTTCAAGCCAATGCTATCATTAAGGAAGCACGGGTTTGATTTTCCTGCTCCGACATAACTCTTTTTTGGGGTACGCAAAGTTGAGCCTGAGTTAGGCCGTAGGACACCGTGAATAAAGCTTTTGAAGTAGAGAGATGTTACCACAAATGTTTGTTTAGTCTGCACGCGTGCTGACAGGTCCTCAGCGTCCACGGGACTGTCCCGATGCCCTACCTGGGATCTAGCGTCTCAGCATTCTGTGTTCTACCCTCACCAGCCATCTACCATGTGCCAGTCGCCGTGCTCGGTGACGGCCATTCAAGACGGATAAAAAAGAAAAAGGAAAAAACAAAACTGAACCTACAACAAAAGGGCAATGCCACACAATGAGGATTAATGAACACCATTTTCTAAAACTGTTTGAACACCGTTCCATGTTTCAAACTGAAAACCCACCCCTTTCTCCCTCCACCCATAAATCAGTCAAGAACAAAAGGAAATGATTCTGAATTTCTCTCTTTCTTTCCAAACACCTTGGGAAGAGCCAGGCATGGAGCCAAAAAGGAGGGGGATTCTGCTAAGGAAAAACACCACCCTGTTTGGCTTTGATGGGAAAAAAAGAAAGAAAGAACCAACGGCGTGGTGCGTCGAGGCTCGAATGATGTGTATAGGAAAAGAGCGTTTTTATGGATAACTGCCATGGGCGAAACAGCAGATCTAATCAAAAGCACTACACACGTGGATGTTCCCAGCCTCTGGGAGAAGGGAACTCTTACAACGGCTGGGTTTCTGAGTTTTTCTTCTTCAATTCAGCAGAGGGTAGACAGCCTTACAATGCATAAAATATTCCTCACAGCTTCCCTGTCCTCCCAGAAGGAAAAAAAAAGCAAGAAAGAAGAAGACTCATCACTAAGACAAACCATTAATTCCAAATTAATTCCAAACTTATACAATTCTCTTATCTCCATCACACAGGTGAATTGTGGTGTGAATATCCGTGAGGCTCCATACATATGAGCAGCCAGAATTGTCACTGCTGTCCGCTCTCCTTTCCTAGGAGCACAGGAGCCGAGCATTGGCTTCAGGAAACAAGAAGGCTCAGGTTACCAGCCCCTCACCTTCCCCTGCCCACCTCTGCCATGTCCCCTTCTGAGTTCCAACCAGACAGGCAGTACCCAGGGGGCCGCCGCCGCACTCGCCCTCTAGAGGGCGCTGTATACTCCTGGCTCGGGAGGCCTCCCAAGGTCACCTGCGCGGAGCCTGTTCTCCCACTTCCAGTTTTTGGAAAGTCTGAACGTGGAACAGGCCTGAACAGGCAGGAGTGGGAAGAGGGAGCCGCGGGAGGAGGCAGGGCCTGGCTCTCAGAGGCCGAGGGAGGAGAGCAGCCCCCCC